>QRDG01001448.1:29188-156550 GCA_012064385.1 Puccinellia tenuiflora | reverse complement strand
GGACCAAGCACGGAGAAGGGGGTTATAATGGAAGAAAATGAAGAAGAAGAGGATAATGACAACTATCCTACGTTCACCGAAGACGGGTGATACTGCAATGGGGGAAGACGAAGCTGAAGAAAGCCCATTGTTGATGAGCACGATGATGATTTGGTCGGGCCATTCTTGATGCACAGATAAACAGCGGAACTGAAAACGAGAGGTTGAAGTTGGAGAGCATGTTAGAGGATCACAAGAAATTGTTGTACCCAACTTGCGAAGATGGCCAGAAAAAGCTTGGTACCACGCTGGAATTGCTGCAATGGAAGACAGAGAATGGTATAGCTGACAAGGGATTTGAAAAATTGCTGAAAATAATAAAGAAGATGCTTCCAAGGGATAACGTATTACCCCCCAGTACGTACGAAGCAAAGAAGGTTGTCTGCCCTCTAGGATTAGAGGTGCAGAAGATACATGCATGCATCAATGACTGCATCCTCTACCGTGGTGAGGAGTACGAGAATTTGAATGCATGCCCGGTATGCGGTGCATTGCGGTATAAAATAAGGCGAGATGACCCTGGTAATGTTGAGGGTGAGCCGGCCCTAGGAAGAGGGTTCCTGCCAAGGTGATGTGGTATGCTCCTATAATACCACGATTGAAACGTTTGTTCCAAAACAAAGAGCATGCAAAGTTGTTACGATGGCACAAAGAAGACCGTTTGAAAGACCTGATGTTAAGACACCCCGCCGATGGGTCGCAGTGGAGAAAAATCGACAGGGAGTTCCCGGAATTTGCAGCTGACGCAAGGAATTTAAGATTTGGCTAAGTACAGATGGCTTTAAATCCTTTCGGGGAGCAGAGCTCTAGTCATAGCACCTGGCCTGTGACTCTGTGTATTTATAACCTTCCTCCTTGGTTGTGCATGAAGCGGAAGTTCATTATGATGCCAGTGCTCATCCAAGGCCCAAAGCAACCGGGCAACGACATTGATGTGTATCTGAGGCCATTGGTTGAAGAACTTTTACAGTTGTGGCGTGACGAAGGTGTACCTACGTGGGATGAGCACGAACAAAAGGAATTTGACCTACGAGCGTTGCTGTTTGTAACCATCAATGATTGGCCTGCACTTAGTAACATTTCAGGACAGTCAAACAAGGGATACAATGCATGCACGCACTGTTTAGGTGAGACTGAAAGTATACATATGGGAAACAAGAATGTGTACCTGGGGCATCGGCGATTTCTTACAAAAGGGCATGCCGTAAGAAAGAAAGGCAAGCATTTCAAAGGTGAGCCAAATCATCAGACGAATCCTAAATTACCTAATGGTGATGTTATATATGACATGGTCAAGGACTTAAAAGTAATCTTTGGAAAGGGTCCTGGCAGCTATCTGTTTTCGAATGACGCTGATGGACACGTACCCATGTGGAAGAAGTGCTCTATATTTTGGGAGCTACCCTATTGAAAATACTGGAGGTTCGCTCTGCAATCGACGTGATGCACGTGACGAAGGTGGTCCAATGTCTTGTCAGCTTCGAGTTGGTGTTCCCACCATCCTTCTTCAATATTAGACGCACCTCATAGTTCACCTAGTCGAAGAGATTAATGTTCTCGGTCCTGTATTTCTACACAACATGTTCCCCTTTGAGAGGTTCATGGGAGTCTTAAAGAAATACGTTCATAACCGTGCTAGGCCCGAAGGAAGCATCTCCAAGGACTATGGAACAGAGGAGGTAATTGAGTTTTGTGTTGACTTTATTCCTGACCTTAAGCCGATCAGTGTTCCTCAATCGCGCCATGAGGGGAGACTGCGTGGAATAGGCACGCTAGGAAAGAAAGCAATAATGTGTAAGGACTGGGATTCTTTCAATCAAGCACACTACACAGTTCTACATAATTCCATCTTGGTGGCTCCGTATATCCAGGAACACATGAATATTTTACGCTCTAAATGCCCGGAGCAGCCTGGAGAATCGATTGAAAGAGAACACATGAAGACTTTCAGCGGATGGTTGCAAACACGTCTCATTAATGACAACACTGTTGAAGAACAATTATACTTGTTGGCCATAGCACCATTGTCGACTATATTGACTTTTCAAGGGTACGAGATAAATGGGAATACATTTTACACGACCGACCAAGATAAAAAGAGCACCAACCAAAACAGTGGTGTCCGCTTTGATGCAACAAACAACAATGGGAAAAAGGACACATATTATGGTTACATAGAGCAGATATGGGAACTTGACTATGGACCTTCTTTCAAGGTACCTTTGTTCAGGTGCAAATGGTTCAACCTGGAAGGCGGGGTAAATGTAGACCCGAAGTACGGAATGACTACGGCGGATGTAAAAAATCCTGGGTACGACATCGAACCATTCGTCCTAGCCAATGACGTGGCTCAGGTTTTCTATGTGAAGGACATGTCTTCCAGACCGAAAAAAAGAAAAGATAAGCAAGCGAATACATCATACGATGAGCCAAAGCACCACATAGTTCTTTCAGGAAAAAGAAACATCGTAGGAGTGGAGGACAAGACGGACATGTCGGAAGATTACAATAATTTTCATGAAATTCCCCCCTTCACGGTTAAAACTGACCCAACCATCACGTTGAATGATGAAGATTGTCCATGGTTGCGACGCAATCAGAAGAAAGGGACACGCACGAAGAAGAAAGGGACACACACTAGATAGGGATGTTGGTGGTGATGGTAATAATGTATTAAACCTTTTATCAAATGCACACGGTTTCACCTGACTTGTGATTACCTGCATATCAAATGACTTGTATGACTTGTATTCGGTCGATGAACTGAAGGATTCCTAGATATAGAACAAAACACACGGTTTCACCTGCATACAGCCCAACAGTGGCTCGTGAGTGCCTGCATATAAAATGCACTATTGGACGTATGCAGGCGAATCCGAATGATTTGTATTCGGTCTTTGCCTTCCGGACTAGTTTGACTAGCTTCTTCTCCGCTGTTGCCGTACTCTTGTTCTTCATCTCCTCCTCGATCATGTTTGGTATTTATAGCTAAAAGATCAGGGCAACTCTTCATCTTTAGTCCCGGTTGGTAGATTGAACCGGGACTAAAGGAGCGTTGATATGTGAGCCGTTGGATCAGAAGCACATGGATCGTGTGTTTCGTTCGAGCTCTTGTGAGCCGTTTGATCGGAAGCACACGGATCGTGTGTTTCTTTAGAGCGCTTGTGGGTCGTTGGATCAGGTGTGTTTCTTTCAAGCGCTTCTGAGCCGTTGGATCTCAAGCAGAAGATATGGCACACATATCAACGCTCCTTAGTCCCGGTTCAATCTACCAACCGGGACTAAAGATGAAGAGTTGCCCTGATCTTTTAGCTAAAATACCAAACATGATCGAGGAGGAGATGAAGAACAAGAGTACGGAAGGCAAAGACCGAATACAAATCATTCGGTTTCTTCGAGCGTCTAACCCTTTGCCACCGACCCAATGGTTGGATTTAGCCTACCTGCTGGCATGTTCCCTGGCATATTGTGTTTTGTCCTTGTTCACCGGCCCAACCATTGGAGCCACCTCCTGTAGGTCGGTGAATAAGGACAACACTGATGATCTAGGAGCAGCAAATCGACCTTCGATCCAAACAGCCCCAAGACTTCTCTGATGATTCTAACGACCGTCCCAAAAGTGTTGGGAATGTTGTAGATCATCAGAGAGCCTTGGAGCTGCTTGGATCCGACCGAGGGGCATGGCTACCACTTCCACCACCACCACTCCCACCTCCTCGGCAATTCATCATTGTGTCACCCTAATCCAGTGGTTGGATTCAACCTACCCGAGGGCTGTGTTAGGGAACATGCCAGCGGGTAGGCTAAATCCAACCATTGGGTTCGGTGGCAAAGGTAGACGCTCGTTGTGGGCCGTTTCGCTGCAGGGACGTCGCTATTTATAGGCGATTAGAAGGTTGTACCTGTGCAGATCCGTGTGGCTTCTTTAGTCCCGGTTTGGTAACACGAACCGGTACTAAAGGCCCCTGATCCAACAGCCCACAAGCGCTCGAAGGAAACACACGATCTGTGTGCTTCTGATCCAACGGGCTCACAAGCGCTCTAAAGAAACACACCCCTGATCCAACGGCTCACAAGCTCTTGAAAGAAACACACGATCCGTGTGCTTTTTTAGTCCCGGTTGGTAACACGAACGGTACTAAAGGCCCTGATCCAAACAACCCACAAGCGCTCGAAGGAACACACGATCTGTGTGCTTCTGATCCAACGGCTCACAAGCGCTCTAAAGAAAACACACCCCTGATCCAACGGCTCACAAGCGCTTGAAAGAAACACACGATCGTGTGCTTCTTTAGTCCCGGTTGGTAACACGAACCGGTACTAACGGCCCTGATCCAACAACCCACAAGCGCTCGAAGGAAACACACGATCCGTAATGACGCAATGATGAGTTTTTTTTCTCTCTTATTTTTTTCTTTGCCGTAATGACCACATGGGCATATTTAAGTGCAAGTCTGCTTTAAAAAATATACAGATCATTATTACAATTTTTAGATCATTAAATCAATAGTATTGGAACATTTTAAAAGAAACTAGAAAAAAATATGATTTTCAAATAATAAAAAGAAACTAGAAAAATAAATAATAAAAAGATAATGATATATGACTTTTTAAATAATAAAAGAAACATAAAAGAAAACAGAAAAAGAAACAAAAAAGAAACCAGAAAAAGAAAACAGAAAAGAAACAAAAAAGAAAACAGAGAAAAGAAAAAAAAGGCCTTGGTCGCGGTTGGTAACACCAACCGACCAAAGGCCCCCTGGGCTTCGCGCGCATATTTTCGTGGGCCCGGGGGGAACCTTGGTCCGGTTGGTGTTACCAACCGCGACCAAAGGGTCTTTGGTCCCGGTTCCTGGCTGGAACCGGGACCAAAGGTCTTCTTTTGGTCGATTGGCGGTTCCTTTTCCCCTTTCTCCTCATTCTTCTCCCAATCGACGCCGCCCTCTCCCCTGCCGCCAGGCTGCGCCGCTCGCCTCCCGCCATGCTCCGCGCGCCTCGCTTCCCGCCGTGCTCCACCTTCGGCGCCGTCCTCCCTCTCCGCCGCCGCGCCTCTCCCTGCCGCCAGGCTGCGCCGCTCGCCTCCCTCCGTGCTCCGCGCGCCTCGCCTCCCACCGTGCTCTGCCGCCGCGCGCCTTGTCTCCCGCGCGCCGGCTCCGCCGTCCCTCCCTCTCCGCCAGCCGTGTTCCGGCGCCGTCCTCCCTCTCCGCGCCCGATCTCCTCCGCGCCCGGCCGGTAACCGCCCCCCCCCCTCCTCCACTCTATACAGAAGGTGATTATCTCAAGTTTTAAAGGTTAAACTATTTTCTTCTTAATAGAAATTATGGAAATTTACGGGTTACTAAATCCTTTCACTACAGACCTAGAAAAATTGGTCTCGGGTCACTTGGGGTTGTATATTAACAGAAATAATGGTTTTAGTTCAGATAACATTTGGTGCCAAATTAATTATGAATAAATGATTAATGTGGTCAAAATTATGTTTCAAGTTTCTGGTGATAGATAATTTCAAAACCTAGCATTAGGAGCAAGTTTTATAATTTTCTAGTTCATAGAAGTAAAGATATTGACTTATAACTAAAGATGTGATTTCTAAGGTGTTGTTTCTATGATAAATTAACTTCATCATTTTGGTTAAGACTAAAATTATGGGACCAGTGGCATTTGAACTGTATTTGAATTATTGAACCAGCAGAAGTGGTTTGAGATTATTTGAACTTGTATTATTAGAGCTATTTATGTTTGATCATTAAATGGGCAGAATACTAAATACTTTTCCAAATATTCTGAGTTAATATAAATGATATGAGACTAGTGTCACGGGATAGATATTTAAATTTGTGAGCTAATGGTGTTGGTCTCATATCGTTTGAATCTATAGATTTAAAGATATGAATTTTCTATGTTTTGAATGAATTTCTGAAAAAAAAAGTGCAGGTTTGCATTTAGTCCAGAACCAATTTGTACTGTGGCATCTAAATAAGTACTCCTGTCCCTTTTTATAAGATGTTTTGGCAAGCTTAATTGGCTTGCCAAAACCTTTTATAAAAAGGGATAGAGGGAGTACTACTTTTCAGAGGCCGATTCTTTTGTAATTTCCTTCTTGTATTATGTATTTGTAAAACTCCAGTGTAAGACAGTTTGTAACAAACAATTCGTATCATAAATGACTATGTATTTTGATTCCTAGTTTTGTTGTATTTTTCATGATTTTTTCCCTTTGTAATATGATTTGGGATTTTCCCTTCAAAATAAGGAAAATGAAACGAAAACTTATCTATTTATGTTTGATATAATATTTTTGAATAAATTTTAAATGTGTAAGTGGTGAGTACTTCACCTATAGATCGATGGACTTTCAAACAATATGATGAATTTCTCAAGTGTATTAACTTTGAGTGTTTGCAACGATGATTCCCACTTGTTCGTTGATAAAGTTCCTGTCAAAACATATGCTAAATGCTTTCTCAATCATGAAGGACAATGGTAATTCCAATGGTGCAGCTGCTTTATATTTTTATGACTAATATCATATGTCAAAGGAGCTAGTAAAGGAAGATTATGAACATGTGAATAGAGAAGAAAATCCCATAACTCGTGAACTAGCTCGCATGAAAAAAAAAACTCTAACCCCGGATACTCGGCTAGACCCCCCCCCCCCCCCCCCCCACCCCCCCTCTTGATATTGTACCTCTTTTAGTCAAAACTATAACTTTGATGACCAATGAATAAAGAGGTATTATTTGGTAAAAAAAAAGAGATCGAATATATGGATGATATTGATGCTAGGTTAAATTAATTAATCTTGATTTTGTTTTTATTTTCCAGGTTAGCAAGCGACAGACTTGGAAAGGTTTGTGCAGAAGATGGATCCAAATTTTCCGGACATCGACAGAGATGAGGACGCCGAACTGCGAATCATGGAAGTTATAGCAGGACGTGCGGCCGCGCCTGTCGGTGGAAGAAGATGCCTTCACCGGTGAAGATTACGGCTCCAATTTCTGAACGATTCCGGTGAGGGGGTTCAGGAAAAGAAAATGATAGAGAGGGGGAAGAAGTGCCCATTACAAACTCTGGCGAGGTATAATAAGCTATGTACATCGATCACACTAGATGTATTATTTGAGTTGTATATTGTTGTTATTAATGAACCATTTTTTTTTCTTTTAGCCCTCCGGATCATCCTCATCTATAGCATTGCCGAAACGAGGCCCGACGAAGCCGTTGAAGGAGGGTCGTAGGATAGTGATCAACCAGTTAGTGCTAGTGGGGAAACCTTTGGAACCCATCGACAACCGCCGCAAATACATTAATCAATGCGGGGTTATTGTAAGGGACATTGTCCCGATCAACCTATGAAGAATGGATTAAGCCGAAGGATGTAAACAACCCAGCTACTTATGTCGAGGAGAGGCTAAAAAACATCGTGTTGGAACACGCTCTTAACAAAGGTCAGCCTACCGCCAGATCTGCTGGTTCCCCTGATGGACAAAGTGAAGGAGTGGTCGCTTAGTAAGATGGCCGAACAATTCCGGACGTGGAAGAAAAACTTATGGAAATCTTATATAAAGGCCGGGGGAGACGGATCCAGATTTCACTGGAGCACTAGTGAAGATTAAACAGCAGTGGCCCACATTTGTGGAGCAAAGAAAATCGGAGGGCGCTCTGGCCCGATCGGTTCAAAATAAGTTAATGCTGCGAAGAAGGAATATCACCACCATTTGGGGCAGGTGGCTACAGGGCTGCCGTGCCTAAGTGGGAAGCCTTTGAAGCATGACTGCTTGATAACGGGATCATTCCACAGACAGCGGATTGGCCCCCGAGGTCCAAGTTTTGGTTGTTCGCGCATGGGGCAGGGTTGGACCCACAGACAGGAAAGATTATTGCTCAGGGAAAATGGAAGGCAAAAATTGAGTATATAACCAAACAACTTGAGGACGCAATAGATAAAGTTCGCAGGGGAGAGTACGTCCCTGACAGAGAATGACGAGCTGACACTAGCACTCGGGAATCCTGAACACATTGGACGATTACGAGGCTATGGAGCCGGTGTCACCTTGAAGCAAGGTTTTCCGGAAGACGCTGATACTTATAGAAGCCGTCAGAGAAGAAAGAAGCAGGAGTCTGACCGGTTATCAGCACTGGAACGCAAGGTGCAGGAGCAGCAGCAGCGACTCGACTCAATTAGTAAGCAAAATGAATCTCAGCTGCATGTACAAGCCGCCCCCATCTGATCAGCGGAAAAGCAGCGTGGGTTCCACTCATTTGGAAAATTCTCAATTTCAACCGGCGGCTCACTACCCCGTGGATGATATCACGGAGAAGACAGACTGTGAGCTACACATGTCAATGAAGAACATGTCTTTCAAGGTGGCGGTCGGCTATGCTTTACCTAATCCAGCTGGAGCAAGCTACCATCTCGAAGGGATTCCACAGGGCTATGCTCGTGTCGGGTGGATCAAGTGTGCCGTTATATGCTAATATGGAACTTGACATTCCCGGAGGTGACGGCGAGAGACACTGGGAGAAGTCGAGAGAGGGTATCGCTCTCTGGAACAAGGAAAACATCGTGTTTCCGAACTTCACTCCTCGATCCAGCAGCAGACCCCCACCTCAAGATCCATCCCCCCCACCTAATGATCCATCCCCCCCACGTCAAGATCCATCCCTCCCACCGCAAGATCCATCCCCCCCACCTAAGGATCCATCCCCCCCACCTAAGGATCCATCCCCCCCACCTAGGATCCATCTCCCCCGCCTAAAGATCCATCTTCCCCACCTAAAGATTCATCCCCCCAAGATATATCCTCCTCACATGAAGATCCATCCCTCGATGCCCCATCCGTCGCGAGTCCATCGCGCGCGACGTCCCGTCCTTCAATTCCGCCCGGGAAAAGACCTTCTCGTCAAAGCGGAAACTATCCTTCACGTCGACGCGTGCAGATAAGTTATCTCGAGCGGAACGCGAGTTGCTAAAGCCTGTTCCAAAGAGATCGTATGACAAAACTCCAGAGGAACTCGAGGAGTCGGTGCGTGCCCATATTACAGAACAGTTAGCTCCGAAACGGCCCCCGCCTAGAGAGAAACTGGATCCAGAAAAAGTTGAGACATTTCTGAAAAATTTCAGGAATCCCTGGCCAAAGTCACCTCCATTGGCAGATGACTATGATCGTGTCATGCTGAAGACAATTAGTCAAGAGGCCGAGGAAAAGAAGGCTGCCTATCTCCTAAAGAAGCAGAAGATGAAGGAGGACAAGGAGGCGGCAGATCGACTAAAGAAGGAGCAGTTCTATGCTGCAAAACGCGGAGGAAACAAGTGGCCCAGCTCGGAGAACAGGCAAAAAAGTCGATATCCCCGCAGAAGGTGATCTCAACTAAAATAGTTGCCCAGCTCGTACAACCACAGCAACAGTATCAGTATGCATGGACATATAAACCCGGGAAGTCCCTGGTCAGACCTGAGGAGATCAGTTCTCTATCATACCAATTGCGTCGATTGCATCACTGGTACGAGAAAGCTGCAGCGGCCGGGCATGAAGCTTTCTGGGTGAGTTATAAGAAAAAGCATTACTTCACGGATGACTTGTTATATATTCCGTTTTCGGAAGTATTTCAGTTATTCAATCAAGATGCCCTCGACAAAGTCATCGTCAGTTCCTATTGTTTGTAAGTGATTTATTTCTGTAATTTAATTAAGTCTTCAGCTCTGCACGTTCATTGCCTTTAATTATCTCACTATATTCTTTTGTATTGTAGAATGATGATTGTGGAATGCAGAAAAAAGGGCATCTATGACACTGGGTTCATTGACCCAAATTATATTCATGAAGTGACCGTACAATACAATTGGAAGACCACCGAGGATAGCTTGGTCAATTGGTTAGTGAACCAAAATACTTGCGGAGAAATACTTTTTCCTTACGTCAACAAGTGAGTGTTACCTTCTACCCATTCTATTTTGCTTTGCATATCTTTAGTGTAACCGATGAGTCATTGACATATAAATGTGCGCAGTTTCGACTGGATTCTGCTAATCGTTAGAGTTGACCAAGGAGTCGTTCAAGTCATGGACTCGCTAAGGAAACCAATGGAAAAGTACCAACGCATTCAAGATATGCTCCAGATGTAATTTCAATCATTATCGCTCTATATCGACCTCTGTCATTCATTTTCAGATATCAACTAATCAATAACTTTTTTAATCATTTTTCTATTGGCGGGCAGTGTTTGGAAACGGTTCATCAAGATCGTTCCAGGGGAGTGGAAACCGGAGCTGTATTTTTATACCACCAACGTAAGTAGTACTATATATATTGCTCCATTATGAAGCAACTCTTTAATTCTAGTTTCAATACCATTATGAAGCTTCACTATTATTTGATTAAATTCTATTTTTTGTAAAGTGGTGTCTGAGGCAGGATACTGGGACAAATTTATGTGGATTCTATGTTTGCGAGTACATACGCTCTTTTGTCTTAGAGCGAATAGAGAACAAAGAACGCGTGATGTATGTATACACTCTTCTCACTTTTTATTACCATGCATATTGTGTTGACTTCCATCCATAAATTATTATATTATGATTTCATATATATATATAGTTATAAACAACTCACATATTCATATTGATCTAGATGGAGAGAATGCGGGACCAGCTCATACCATCGAAGCGCCTAAAAGCACTTCAAGAGGAAATTGCGGGATTTTTTAACTCCGCGGTCCTGAAGAGAGATGGAGAATTTTTTCACTCGGCAAATTTTGTTTTGCCCGAGGACATGTAATTGACATCATCTCGACGTGTGAGAAACATTATGTCGGCGTGTGACGTTATGTATGTATATATGAAACATGATCTCGACGTGTGAGAAATGTTATGTATGTATATATGAATCAAATATTAATGCATGGTAGTACCACTGAAACGGCACGACACGACACGACACGGCATCGGACACGACGACACGGCACAACACGGCACGGCACGGCGAGACGGCACCTATTGATTTAAACCCCCCCCCCCCCCCCCCTCCCAAAAAAAGAAAGCATTTGGTTAAAACAAAAAAAACATTCGGTTAAAACAAAAAAAAACATTTGGTTAAAAAAAAAACTCTCGGTCCCGGTTGGTAATACCCCCCGCCCCGCCCACGTGGAGGGGCATTGGTCCCGGTTCTTAAGGTACCGGGACGAAAGCCCCCCCCCCCCCCCCCCCCCCCCCTTTTGTCCCGACCCTTTAGTCCCGGTTAGAAAACCGGGACCAAAGGCCCTTTGAAACCGGGACCAATGCCCCTTTTTCTACTAGTGACGTAACACATGAATAAAACACAAAAGAAGCTTCTTATCTGTTTTACTCGTTTTTATCGATCATGCAGACGTAGGAAAATGACCATCTTTCTTGAGGAGTTGCCGAGTTGCCCACTGTCAGTGCAAGTTGGGAGGTTGCACGTTCCTAAAGGAATTGACCATGACCTTCAAATTTTGATTTTGAGTTTGTCGATAGATTGGTCAAAGGAAACCTCGGACTCGGATGCATGCGCATGGAAACTTGAAGCAACCGGAAAACATCTCAACTTGCTGGCGCTTTATATACTACGCTAGTTGTATCATATGTAGTCCGCACATAGCGAAGTACGTACTCATCAATATGTTCAATTTGCAAGCCAGTAGAATAACTCATTATACAACTGGAGTTTATTTTACCTGCAAATTAGTCTACACTTACTCACGCAAGAAATTCGACTTGCCCTAGCCCAGTAGCCCTGCTGCCCCGATTCAAATTGTCAACTTGTCGGAGCATTTCAATTTTCAAAAATTGTTCTATACAGTTTTTAAAAAATATAACAGCCTAATTATGCGGCAATCACAAGTGGGCCGAATTGGAAGATTTCTTTAAGAGAGACGAAAGGGAAGTTTGAGTTCATATCCTGTCTACTCACAAGGTCCAATGGCCCAAGAAAATGAGCCCAAGATAAAAATTGCAACTACCGCTACCGGACAGTAAAAGTAGTTAGTCCCAATCAGTACCGTCATACTGCAAAATTGTTAGTCTAAAAGGTAAGACTACAATACATTAATGTGTCTACGTTTGTACACACGCGTATAGGTTTCCCTCTAATTTTTTATTCACAAACCATAACAGTTATTATAACATAAAAATAGAAACTTTAATTGTGAAGCAGATATTTATTATTATCTTTTGGGCATATCTCCAACACTAATATGATTTATATTATTTGAAATTCATGTTTGGTAGATTCACATATAAAATTATTTGTTTGTCATTTACGTACTCAAGAACGAGCAGAAATTAAGTTTGGAGATGTTGACACGTCCAAAACGTATCTATAATTTTTTATTGTTCTCTATTATTTTATATCATTATTATATATTTTTAATACTCCCTCCGATCCAAAAAAAAAAAAGTGTCGCCCACTTAATACAAAGTTTGTACTAACTTAGTACAAAATGAGCGACACTTTTTATGGATCGGAGGGAGTATGATTTATATCAATATTAGAGTATTTTATTGGAGTAATCTATTCACCCAGTGCCAAGTGTCAGTTGTTGTTTTACATATTTTTTTGGTATTGGAGTTTATCGTAATAAAATATCACAAAAAAAGGGAAAAAATACAACAAAGAGTAATTTTTTAGATGGTAGCGGAGAGCCAAAGGGGGGGTTCGATACAGAACCGCCACCATCACGGAAACCAGTTTGGACCCTATTCTGCCACTCTGCCGGAGAGGGGGGTGGGGGATCATCGTCGGAGGCATGTACACCATGAAAGAACAACTATGCCCGAGATGTCGCCTAGAGGGGGGGGTGAATAGGCGATTAACACTTTTTCTAATTAGGGGCTTAATAATTGCGGAATAAAACTATGTGTTTAAATTAACAAGCCAACAATCTAATTACTAGGCCCACCTATGTGCACCAACAACTTATGCTAAGCAAATAAAGCAACAAGGTGATAGCTAAAGATGAACTTCAAGCACGAAGGCTATCACAATGTAAATTGCATAAGTAAAAGCTCGGGTATAGAGATAACCAAGGCACGCGGAGACGAGAATGTATTCCCGAGTTCCTCCTTGTTAAGGGAGTACGTCTCGTTGGAGGGGTGTGAGCTCGCCACAAAAAGGCCTACTCAAGATGCCATAAAGGCCTCACCCTATTCTCCGATGAACCTCACCCAAGGGATTGGTTCACCTTCCACTATCGGAATCCTTCGAGGCGGATTCCGGAGCCCTTTTACAACTTGCTTGGGGCACACACCCACAACTCAATTGGGGGCTCCCCAAATGTGCCGAAGCTTCACAACCGAAGACTTCGCGGCACCTCCAACCGTCTAGGGTACACGATGCATCCAAGAGGCAACAAGCTCTTGGGGACACAATGCACCCAAGAGTAACAAGCTTCTCAACTTCCATCTTCACGTATCACCGCGGAGAGAGCAACCCGATGCAACTAATGCAAAATGCAAGAACACACCAAGTGATCAAATCCTTCACTCTCAAATTCCAACCAAGCAACAAATGCTTTGGGGGGAATAAGAGAGGAAGAAAAAAGGGATGAACACAAAGCAACCCCAAATCTAGATCCACTAGGTTCCCCTCACTTAGAGGAGAATTTGATTGGTGGAATGGTAGATCTAGATCTCCTCTCTTGAAACCCTAAATTTGGGCAAGAATCATTGGAGGGGAAGAGAGGAATCAAGCTCACAATGATTAGAGCAAAGGGGAAGAGTAAGAACAAGTGAGCAAGAGCAGCAGCCAGGTTTTGGGGGGGGGGGGATAAGGCTTTTTATAGCCTCCCCCAAAAACTAGCCGTTGGAGCCTGTCCAGGCCGGAGACTCCGGACCAAGTGACCAGAGACTCCGGCCTGCTGGGTCATCGGGGAGGCCGGAGATTCCGGTCCTTGGGGGCCGGAGACTCCGGCCGGGCCGGAGACTCCGGGCACCCTCCGGGGGAGCTCCGGACCCCTATCCAGAGGTGCACCACACAGATGCAAATGGGCTGAGAAAAATGAGGGCCGGAGATTCCGGGTCCTCGGGCCGGAGACTCCGGTGGGCCGGAGACTCCGGTCCTTCTCCGGGGGAACTCCGGACCCCTATACAGTACCACACCACAACAGACACAAACGGCAGCGAAAAACAGAGGGACCGGAGACTCCGGTCATTTGAGCCAGAGACTCCGGTGTGGCTGGAAACTCCGGACCAACTCCGGGGTAGATCCAACATCACAACCATGACCCCATAACTTTTGCATATGAACTCCGTTTTCGATAATCTTGGACTCGTTGGAATCGTCACAATGAGCACAACAAGATTATGCAGAGAAACATCATAGTTCAACAAGATATTATAAAACCAAATGGGGAAGTTTAAAAACTCTTTTTTGCATACCGGAAATGCCACATCTTTTGCAATTGAAGTCCGAATAAAGTAAAACCAATTTTGTTGGAAAGAGGACGACAACAGCAACCTTTGTAAAATGGCAAACAAGCAATGGAGATTTTGCAAAGAGATGGAAGAAATAAATCTTCCGCACGGATGAACCGGCAAAATCTCCAATACCGAAAAACACAAAAGAAGACGCAAAAGCAAACCGTTTTCGGTGACCTTGGCTTTGTCATGACAAGCATGACAAGCACCAAGACCACACCACGATAAGATCCAAATAAGAACCAATAAAGATGATTGCATGGATGCAAAGGTTTGAGCTCTCCACGAACGATATGATCACGATACTCGGTCGAGAGCCCCTCTTGATAGTACGGCTATCTATCCTATAACCCGGTCTCTCAACTAACATCATGAGACCGGTAAAATAAAAGCCCTATCAAGATCATACCTTCGCCTTGCGCATTAATCCACTTGAGGTCGATGAAGATGATCTTCATCTCCTCAAGATGAACCACCTTTCTTGATTCGCCTTGCTTGGTGAAGATTCACAAGACGCTCCCCCATACACCAAGATGGGAGACGCACTCTTCGGCATAACTTCACTTGAACTTGAGTGTTGATCAATCCGCACATAGCCTTGATCAACACAAACTTCTTCTTCTTTTTCTTCCCTTAGCCTTGATTCCAACAAATGGAGATCAAGCAACGCAAATGGACACATCCTACAATTAGCTCAATGCAAACATTAGTCCATAGAGATTGTCATTAATTACCAAAACCATGCATGGGATCAACCATGCACTTTCAATCTCCCCCATTTTGGTAATTGATGACAATCCCTTTTTAATAGGGTTTATATAATGAATAAAGCATCCTTGCAAGACACACGAGCAAGGATGCAAAGCGCATTAAAGGCAAATGCAACAAAAGCATAAAACCCAAATTCCTTTAAACCCTCTAAACTTCTCCCCCATTGGCATCGATTGCCGAAATGGGAAGAAAAATTTAGAGAGCCAATATAGTATGAGTTCCTCCATAAAGGTGATGACAATCCCTTTTAACGGAAAATTAGAGCAAATCAAACTATATTGAGGATCAAAAGATTGCAAAAAAAAGGATGAAATCATTTTAAACATCTCCACAAAGGAGAAAAACAATCGAGAAGATCCAAGGCGAGAATTCTAAATAAAAACGGAGAAGCTCCCCAATTTTCATGCACAATTGAGGAGTGCATAAAAATGCCATCCTCGCTCCCCCAAAATCATCTAGAACCCGCAACAAGTGCAAGAGTGCATATTGCAAAGGAAAATCATAGCACTTGTACCAAAGATGTGGTTGAGCCATAAGAAGATACCAAAAAACATCATAAGATAGGCCCAACCGAGATAAAAAGATCTTTTTAGAGAAATATGTTCACAAGCTTAGGGATACCAATTGGAAACTAAAACCAATTGAAAATGCCAAAAGCTAGTGAGATCATTTAGCCAATAAAATTCAACATACTCACCAAGGTAAGCATGAAGTCAAAGATCTTCAAGAAATACATGAGTGTGCAAAGATACCAATAAACACTAAGACAAGCACTCATGAGGCAAATTTGGAGCCACCAAAGAATTATAGATGAAACACAAGGTGGCTCAAAAGGAATAGGATACCGACTAAAGGTGACCTCTCTCATATGTATAGGTTTCTAATTAGACAAACCACAAAGATATACATCCGTAAAGAAACATATACATACGAAATGGTTTGGGAACAGGAGAACAAGGTATCCAAAAGGAAGTCATAAATATACAAACGAGATTATTGCATAAAAGCATAGCACATAGCTCAAATTTATCTCATTGTATATAAATGAACTTCAAATATATCAAATGCATCACACATATCACTAAGGGAACAAGAGATAGTGGAGATGCTTTGAGTTAGGCAACAAGTATCACAAGGAAATAATATCAATTGAAGAAAGGGTTTTTGCAAATTCATCACACATATCACAAAGATATATTAAGTGAAGGGAAAAGGCCAAAACCACAACAATTGCATATAAGAGATTTCATGCCAAGAGGCAACCTACACAAGGTTGGAAACTAGAAAGGTATGCATGAGATGGATACTTGTTACCGATATGACATTGGTGATGAAGAAGATGATTCTTTGTTAGTCATCAAAGCTTGACTCCGAAGATCACATGGTGAGAACACCTTCCTTATGAATGAGGCAAGCATCCAATGCATATCCATTGTACCTAAAAACAAAATTCAAGCACAAAATGGTTCCCAAACTCATTGGGTCCCATAGTAGTTAGATAAACTACAATATATATAGGAAACACTCCACATAAATATGTGCATATAGATATGAAATTGAATTTCATGCATATCTTAGCCGATTTAGGATTTGGTAGAGTATCCCCTATATATTGGAACTAGAAAGGCTAGCGTGCCATAATATATATATATATATACCAGTAAATTACATGCATAGACTTACAAGAACCAAATGAGATACAATTCGGACGAAAACACAAAGTAAACCAAAAAGGTTGTCCAAATTATATCAAAATCCAAATCAACACATGAATTAGGAGAAATCAAATCAACAAATGATTGATTCCAAAACACATCAACACATGAAGTGTGAAATCAATAGGAGTCAAATCAACACAACAAATGATCGATAAGACACCAATTGAAAATAAGATACCAATTAAAACAAAAAATATCAACTAGGAGAAAAGCTACCACGAAGAGGGTAATGCTTGACCGAAATCAAGTATAGTAAAATAAGGCAAAAGGTATCAAGACTCCCACAATAAATATTAATTGGAACAAATATCTATGGAGGAGATATTAAATTCCAATTAATACCAATTGAAGGTACCAACACAAGATAAAGAATCAAATGCCAATTGAAAGGATCAAAAATTGATAGATAGGTTAGTGCTCTAAATAAAAAGGAATGCTCCCCCCAATATTCATGCATTATCTTTGATATTCGCATTTGAATACAAAATGCATGCACAAGGGATCATTACTCTCCATATTTTATTTACAACACTAAACACTACCAATTGAAAAATAGGATCCATTCAAAAGGCAAGGAAGGCAAAAGATAAAGCAAATCAACGCAAGAGCCAATGTGAAGATGGTCTACAAAACCCACCACAATTACTAGAATCACTTGTCATGGACAAGGAGTATATGGAGACATTTCTCGGTGGTATATAGGAATGATGTTCAATACCAACTTCACAACAAATAAGCATATGGCAAGAGATAGGAATTAAACACCATATTTTGAAATAGGTTTGTTGGTAGTTTCAATTATTAGAACCAACCGGCAAAGCCATGGTTAGAATAAAAGGAAACAAATGGTTTCTCACATAATATATGGAAATGCATATTAGAGAAAAACCACACCAAGCAAACCCATGCAAACAAGAGCCAAAAGATAACCAAAAGGACATTTGAGCTTGTTCGAGCAAACATGCCACGTAGGAAAAAGATAATTTGCAATATCAACTCTAAGTGGCAATCCTCAAATGTTCACATTTTTATGGGATTGTAATATGCACATAGCTTATTACTCCCCCATAATGTGATGATTCATTTTATTTTTAAACAAGAGGCAAATAAAACCAACTAGAGAAATTAATGGACATTGTAGAATTTGAATTTCTCATGAATATGACATACCACATAGTACATAGATAATATTGAAATATCAACACTAGGTGGTGTGCCTCATGTACACACATTTTTAGGTTTGTGAAGTGCACAAAGCATATCACTCCCCCAAAATGGGATAATCCATTAATATCTCAAAGAGCCAAAAGAAATCCACACAAGATTCAATAAAGCTCAACACACAAATTACACATACATGATATACAACTATCATACACAACCTTGAATAACAAGACAAGTAGGAAAGTAGCATATCATATACAAGCACATGCTAGGAACAAAACTAACACATGCAAGGGAGCAAGCAACTTTCAATGTATATATGAGTTAAATACAAGTTACCGCAAGGAGGAAGCATTGGTTATGAGATAGATATGTGATGATCCAATTGACTTGGCTTGATGAGATAAAACCATGAAGATCCCTTAATTCTTCAAAAGAAACCAAGTCACCAATGTCCTCCTCAATCACCTATTGATCAAGTTGAAGCTTGTTGGTCCCCAACCAAGTTGGGTCCTAAGAGGTTAGTCACAATAGGCTTGGGAACCCAAATGGTGCTTTTCTTGACACCACTTTGAGCTCCCACATACTTGGCAAACACATTGCCACTTCTATCCTTCCCAAGAGAATAAATATCATCAATTATGATAGGGTTGGATGAAGTACCGTTAGTGCATGAAGAAGCAAAGTGACCTTTGCCACGGCAAAGATAGCAACACCGACTCTTCTTCTTCTTAATCGGCTCCTCAACTTGAGGAGCATTAACTTGAGTCTTCTTAGAAGGTGGCCTTTGTTCAACACGTGGTTGAGCACGAGATTGAACAAGAGGCCGCTTCCCTAGTTGCTTCTCACTAAGGGGCTTCTTCTTCTTCTGCATTGGGCAATCCCGAACGTGGTGCCCTTCTAGCTTGCACTTGAAGCAAGTGATCTTGGCCGGATTCTTGACTTGAACTTGGCCCTTCTTCTTCTCAACCTTGGACTTGTTCTTGTTGTTGGAGTTGAATCCAAGTCCACTCTTGTCATTTGGGGATTGTTGCACACTCAACATGTTGTCAAGTGCACTCTTCCCCTCATGACGCTTTTCCAAGCCTTTCTTCAAAGAAGTGGCTTGGGCCTTGAGGTCTTTTGATGGCTCTACATGGTTAGTGACAACAAAGGCACTAGAGGAAGTAGAAGCTTCATTGCAATGACAACAAGGCAAAGCAAGTAATTCATCACAAGATGTACCAATATTTTTAGTGGATGAACTACTAGGATTAGCACATGTCAATATAGCATTTTTAGTTATGGTTGTGCTATTATCCACATGAGGCTCACTAGATGTTACCTTCGTAGTGATGGCCTCATGAACTAACTTAAGACTAGCATAGGATGCTAGAAGATCATCATTAGAGCTAGATAGCTTTTTATGACTTTCTTCCAACTCCCTATACTTGCTAGTTAGCAACTCAAGTTGAGTCCTTAGCTCAACATTCTCCTTCAAGGTAGATGCTTCACAATAAATGGAGTTAGTAGCACAAGCATCATTAACATTAGGAATAGATGAAGAAAGCTTAGCAAGCTCTTCATTTAATCTAGCATTTTCCTTTTTCGTGACTTTATATTTAGCATGAGCATGGTCACGTTCCTTAATGATTTTAGCAATTATTTCATTATGAGACTCCTCGATAGATTCTAGTTTCTCCTCTAGAGAAGCACGAGTCTCTTGCTCTTCTACAAGAGCATCTTCTAACGATGCTTTCTCCATAGCATCATCCCTTTCAATCTTACCCTTTTCTTCAAGGCTTGCTTCCAAAGCCTCAATAGTTTCCCCACGCTCAATAAGAGTGCTCATGATTTCAAAGAGGTTAGCTTGGGCACTTTTATTACTAGGAAGGGCTTTAAGAATCATTAGACCTTTATTTGAAGAAGGGCATTAATTTTTTCCATATCATCTTCTTCATCATTATTATCATTATCATTATTATCATCATTGTCATTACTAGAAGAAGATTTAGCCATGAGACAATGAGAGGTGGATGAAGAAGAATAATTAGTTTTTGAACTACTCAAGTTCAAATCTTGTTCCACAATTAATTGGGTTTCCTCTACATTATTATTCATGCAAGAGTAGAGGGAACCCAAGCATTTTTAACATTGGAACAAGATGAAGCAAGCATATCATAAAGAGATTTATCCAAGCAATTTTTAGAAGATATGTGAGGACTATCAACACTAGCATGTAAATCATTTATAGTGCTATGAGTGTTTCGGTCCAAAGATGAAGCATTCCAAAACAAATCCTCGACGTCGAGCATGCTTGTTTCAAGGATCAAGGAAGAGATGGCCATGTGGTGCCTTGCCGGGGCAAAGTCGTTGAGTAACATAATGCCGAGAGAATGAGACTTTTGTCTATTTGTTTTAGTTATGGTCCATGGATCATAGCTAAGCTTGCAAGACCTCTAAAAACTTTCTTCTTAATCAATGAAAATGGCAAATCTTTTGCCTTGTTTCAAAAAAAAATCGGAGTCCTGAAGGGTGAAGACGACGATATGGGCGGGCAACCTCAACGACGACTTTCATCTTCGACGGTGTGTGCAGTTTGTGTTGTTAGTCAGGGTGGTTGTGTGTAACCTTTTGACAGTCGTGCTTCATAACCGTCGGCGAGGGTGTCTATACCGATTTTCAGCCGGTTTAATTTCCCGTGCTAATTAACCACTTCTTCTTAACTAATATAAATAGCAAGTATTTTAGCTTGTTTCAATTTTTTGCATGTTTCGTCAGGGCACGTGAAACTGCTTCTATGTCCTGTTTTTGCTTGAAAGATACATATGTGTCCGCGAACATAGCACACTTAACTCAGTCATGGATCATCTTTTAACTGCCTTATTGGATTCCTTAAATGGATAAGATGTTTTGACCATAAAGTTCAGATGACTATCTTGAAGGGAATGCCGTTGTGTTAGCCGTTTCATGGATTTAAACAGCGTTATTGATGGGATCGTCGAACGTCCACAAAATATAGCATCGTCGAATGTCAATGCCCAAACAACCAAACACAAGAGACGAATAGACGATTACCCTACTGCCTGCTTACATTGATAGAGTTACAGCTTGTCCATACGCCAGGCTGGGCAAAGGACACATCAATGACAAACCATGATGCACTGCCTGAATGTCCATAACTGTCGAGCTGGCAGTTTGGAGCTTATAGTTGCTCGAGTGACAGTGTGATTGTGTGAGCCTCGACACTAACTCGGCACAGTGCTGCGCATACAAACCTAGAACATACTTTCATTAGTTGTCACCCGTGACTCGTAGCACAGACAAGTAGACAACATATGCCCATGCACGCACGCACTGCACCAGTGGCAAGGCCGCTCAACGTAACGATAAAACACAAAAGAAGCTTCTTATCTGTTTTACTCGTTTTTATCGATCATGCAGACGTAGGAAAATGACCATCTTTCTTGAAGAGTTGCCGAGTTTCCCACTGTCAGTGCAAGTTGGGAGGTTGCACGTTCCTAAAGGAATTGACCATGACCTTCAAATTTTGATTTTGAGTTTGTCGATAGATTGGTCAAAGGAAACCTCGGACTCGGATGCATGCGCATGGAAACTTGAAGCAACCGGAAAACATCTCAACTTGCTGGCGCTTTATATACTACGCTAGTTGTATCATATGTAGTCCGCACATAGCGAAGTACGTACTCATCAATATGTTCAATTTGCAAGCCAGTAGAATAACTCATTATACAACTGGAGTTTATTTTACCTGCAAATTAGTCTACACTTACTCACGCAAGAAATTCGACTTGCCCTAGCCCAGTAGCCCTGCTGCCCCGATTCAAATTGTCAACTTGTCGGAGCATTTCAATTTTCAAAAATTGTTCTATACAGTTTTTAAAAAATATAACAGCCTAATTATGCGGCAATCACAAGTGGGCCGAATTGGAAGATTTCTTTAAGAGAGACGAAAGGGAAGTTTGAGTTCATATCCTGTCTACTCACAAGGTCCAATGGCCCAAGAAAATGAGCCCAAGATAAAAATTGCAACTACCCCTACCGGACAGTAAAAGTAGTTAGTCCCAATCAGTACCGTCATACTGCAAAACTGTTAGTCTAAAAGGTAAGACTACAATACATTAATGTGTCTACGTTTGTACACACGCGTATAGGTTTCCCTCTAATTTTTTATTCACAAACCATAACAGTTATTATAACATAAAAATAGAAACTTTAATTGTGAAGCAGATATTTATTATTATCTTTTGGGCATATCTCCAACACTAATATGATTTATATTATTTGAAATTCATGTTTGGTAGATTCACATATAAAATTATTTGTTTGTCATTTACGTACTCAAGAACGAGCAGAAATTAAGTTTGGAGATGTTGATACGTCCAAAACGTATCTATAATTTTTTATTGTTCTCTATTATTTTATATCATTATTATATATTTTTAATACTCACTCTGATCCAAAAAAAGTGTCGCCCACTTAATACAAAGTTTGTACTAACTTAGTACAAAATGAGCGACACTTTTTATGGATCGGAGGGAGTATGATTTATATCAATATTAGAGTATTTTATTGGAGTAATCTATTCACCCAGTGCCAAGTGTCAGTTGTTGTTTTACATATTTTTGGTATTGGAGTTTATCGTAATAAAATATCACAAAAAAAGGGAAAAAATACAACAAAGAGTAATTTTTTAGATGGTGGCGGAGAGCCAGGGGGGGGTTCGATACAGAACCGCCACCATCACGGAAACCAGTTTGGACCCTATTCTGCCACTCTGCCGGAGAGGGGGGTGGGGGATCATCGTCGGAGGCATGTACACCATGAAAGAACAACTATGCCCGAGATGTCGCCTAGAGGGGGGGGTGAATAGGCGATTAACACTTTTTCTAATTAGGGGCTTAATAATTGCGGAATAAAACTATGTGTTTAAATTAACAAGCCAACAACCTAATTACTAGGCCCACCTATGTGCACCAACAACTTATGCTAAGCAAATAAAGCAACAAGGTGATAGCTAAAGATGAACTTCAAGCACGAAGGCTATCACAATGTAAATTGCATAAGTAAAAGCTCGGGTATAGAGATAACCAAGGCACGCGGAGACGAGGATGTATTCCCGAGTTCCTCCTTATTAAGGGAGTACGTCTCGTTGGAGGGGTGTGAGCTCGCCACAAAAAGGCCTACTCAAGATGCCATAAAGGCCTCACCCTATTCTCCGATGAACCTCACCCAAGGGATTGGTTCACCTTCCACTATCGGAATCCTTCGAGGCGGATTCCGGAGCCCTTTTACAACTTGCTTGGGGCACACACCCACAACTCAATTGGGGGCTCCCCAAATGTGCCGAAGCTTCACAACCGAAGACTTCGCGGCACCTCCAACCGTCTAGGGTACACGATGCATCCAAGAGGCAACAAGCTCTTGGGGACACAATGCACCCAAGAGTAACAAGCTTCTCAACTTCGATCTTCACGTATCACCGCGGAGAGAGCAACCCGATGCAACTAATGCAAAAGGCAAGAACACACCAAGTGATCAAATCCTTCACTCTCAAATTCCAACCAAGCAACAAATGCTTTGGGGGGAATAAGAGAGGAAGAACAAAGGGGATGAACACAAAGCAACCCCAAATCTAGATCCACTAGGTTCCCCTCACTTAGAGGAGAATTTGATTGGTGGAATGGTAGATCTAGATCTCCTCTCTTGAAACCCTAAATTTGGGCAAGAATCATTGGAGGGGAAGAGAGGAATCAAGCTCACAATGATTAGAGCAAAGGGGAAGAGTAAGAACAAGTGAGCAAGAGCAGCAGCCAGGTTTTGGGGGGGGGGGGATAAGGCTTTTTATAGCCTCCCCCAAAAACTAGCCGTTGGAGCCTGTCCAGGCCGGAGACTCCGGACCAAGTGACCGGAGACTCCGGCCTGCTGGGTCATCGGGGAGGCCGGAGATTCCGGTCCTTGGGGCCGGAGACTCCGGGCACCCTCCGGGGGAGCTCCGGACCCCTATCCAGAGGCGCACCACACAGATGCAAATGGGCTGAGAAAAATGAGGGCCGGAGATTCCGGGTCCTCGGGCCGGAGACTCCGGTGGGCCGGAGACTCCGGTCCTGCTCCGGGGGAACTCCGGACCCCTATACAGTACCGCACCACAGCAGACACAAACGGCAGCGAAAAACAGAGGGACCGGAGACTCCGGTCATTTGAGCCAGAGACTCCGGTGTGGCTGGAAACTCCGGACCAACTCCGGGGTAGATCCAACATCACAACCATGACCCCATAACTTTTGCATATGAACTCCGTTTTCGATAATCTTGGACTCGTTGGAATCGTCACAATGAGCACAACAAGATTATGCAGAGAAACATCATAGTTCAACAAGATATTATAAAACCAAATGGGGAAGTTTAAAAACTCTTTTTTGCATACCGGAAATGCCACATCTTTTGCAATTGAAGTCCGAATAAAGTAAAACCAATTTTGTTGGAAAGAGGACGACAACAGCAACCTTTGTAAAATGGCAAACAACCAATGGAGATTTTGCAAAGAGATGGAAGAAATAAATCTTCCGCACGGATGAACCGGCAAAATCTCCAATACCGAAAAACACAAAAGAAGACGCAAAAGCAAACCGTTTTCGGTGACCTTGGCTTTGTCATGACAAGCATGACAAGCACCAAGACCACACCACGATAAGATCCAAATAAGAACCAATAAAGATGATTGCATGGATGCAAAGGTTTGAGCTCTCCACGAACGATATGATCACGATACTCGGTCGAGAGCCCCTCTTGATAGTACGGCTATCTATCCTATAACCCGGTCTCTCAACTAACATCATGAGACCGGTAAAATAAAAGCCCTATCAAGATCATACCTTTGCCTTGCGCATTAATCCACTTGAGGTCGATGAAGATGATCTTCATCTCCTCAAGATGAAACACCTTTCTTGATTCGCCTTGCTTGGTGAAGATTCACAAGACGCTCCCCCATACACCAAGATGGGAGACGCACTCTTCGGCATATCTTCACTTGAACTTGAGTGTTGATCAATCCGCACATAGCCTTGATCAACACAAACTTCTTCTTCTTTTTCTTCCCTTAGCCTTGATTCCAACAAATGGAGATCAAGCAACGCAAATGGACACATCCTACAATTAGCTCAATGCAAACATTAGTCCATAGAGATTGTCATTAATTACCAAAACCATGCATGGGATCAACCATGCACTTTCAATCTCCCCCATTTTGGTAATTGATGACAATCCCTTTTTAAGAGGGTTTATATAATGAATAAAGCATCCTTGCAAGACACACGAGCAAGGATGCAAAGCGCATTAAAGGCAAATGCAACAAAAGCATAAAACCCAAATTCCCTTAAACCCTCTAAACTTCTCCCCCATTGGCATCGATTGCCGAAATGGGAAGAAAAATTTAGAGAGCCAATATAATATGAGTTCCTCCATAAAGGTGATGACAATCCCTTTTAACGGAAAATTAGAGGAAATCAAACTATATTGAGGATCAAAAGATTGCAAAAAAAAGGATGAAATCATTTTAAACATCTCCACAAAGGAGAAAAACAATCGAGAAGATCCAAGGCGAGAATTCTAAATAAAAACGGAGAAGCTCCCCAATTTTCATGCACAATTGAGGAGTGCATAAAAATGCCATCCTCGCTCCCCCAAAATCATCTAGAACCCGCAACAAGTGCAAGAGTGCATATTGCAAAGGAAAATCATAGCACTTGTACCAAAGATGTGGTTGAGCCATAAGAAGATACCAAAAAACATCATAAGATAGGCCCAACCGAGATAAAAAGATCTTTTTAGAGAAATATGTTCACAAGCTTAGGGATACCAATTGGAAACTAAAACCAATTGAAAATGCCAAAAGCTAGTGAGATCATTTAGCCAATAAAATTCAACATACTCACCAAGGTAAGCATGAAGTCAAAGATCTTCAAGAAATACATGAGTGTGCAAAGATACCAATAAACACTAAGACAAGCACTCATGAGGCAAATTTGGAGCCACCAAAGAATTATAGATGAAACACAAGGTGGCTCAAAAGGAATAGGATACCGACTAAAGGTGACCTCTCTCATATGTATAGGTTTCTAATTAGACAAACCACAAAGATATACATCCGCAAAGAAACATATACATACGAAATGGTTTGGGAACAGGAGAACAAGGTATCCAAAAGGAAGTCATAAATATACAAACGAGATTATTGCATAAAAGCATAGCACATAGCTCAAATTTATCTCATTGTATATAAATGAACTTCAAATATATCAAATGCATCACACATATCACTAAGGGAACAAGAGATAGTGGAGATGCTTTGAGTTAGGCAACAAGTATCACAAGGAAATAATATCAATTGAAGAAAGGGTTTTTGCAAATTCATCACACATATCACAAAGATATATTAAGTGAAGGGAAAAGGCCAAAACCACAACAATTGCATATAAGAGATTTCATGCCAAGAGGCAACCTACACAAGGTTGGAAACTAGAAAGGTATGCATGAGATGGATACTTGTTACCGATATGACATTGGTGATGAAGAAGATGATTCTTTGTTAGTCATCAAAGCTTGACTCCGAAGATCACATGGTGAGAACACCTTCCTTATGAATGAGGCAAGCATCCAATGCATATCCATTGTACCTAAAAACAAAATTCAAGCACAAAATGGTTCCCAAACTCATTGGGTCCCATAGTAGTTAGATAAACTACAATATATATAGGAAACACTCCACATAAATATGTGCATATAGATATGAAATTGAATTTCATGCATATCTTAGCCGATTTAGGATTTGGTAGAGTATCCCCTATATATTGGAACTAGAAAGGCTAGCGTGCCATAATATATATATACTAGTAAATTACATGCATAGACTTACAAGAACCAAATGAGATACAATTCGGACGAAAACACAAAGTAAACCAAAAAGGTTGTCCAAATTATATCAAAATCCAAATCAACACATGAATTAGGAGAAATCAAATCAACAAATGATTGATTCCAAAACACATCAACACATGAAGTGTGAAATCAATAGGAGTCAAATCAACACAACAAATGATCGATAAGACACCAATTGAAAATAAGATACCAATTAAAACAAAAAATATCAACTAGGAGAAAAGCTACCACGAAGAGGGTAATGCTTGACCGAAATCAAGTATAGTAAAATAAGGCAAAAGGTATCAAGACTCCCACAATAAATATTAATTGGAACAAATATCTATGGAGGAGATATTAAATTCCAATTAATACCAATTGAAGGTACCAACACAAGATAAAGAATCAAATGCCAATTGAAAGGATCAAAAATTGATAGATAGGTTAGTGCTCTAAATAAAAAGGAATGCTCCCCCAATATTCATGCATTATCTTTGATATTCGCATTTGAATACAAAATGCATGCACAAGGGATCATTACTCTCCATATTTTATTTACAACACTAAACACTACCAATTGAAAAATAGGATCCATTCAAAAGGCAAGGAAGGCAAAAGATAAAGCAAATCAACGCAAGAGCCAATGTGAAGATGGTCTACAAAACCCACCACAATTACTAGAATCACTTGTCATGGACAAGGAGTATATGGAGACATTTCTCGGTGGTATATAGGAATGATGTTCAATACCAACTTCACAACAAATAAGCATATGGCAAGAGATAGGAATTAAACACCATATTTTGAAAGAGGTTTGTTGGTAGTTTCAATTATTCGAACCAACCGGCAAAGCCATGGTTAGAATAAAAGGAAACAAATGGTTTCTCACATAATATATGGAAATGCATATTAGAGAAAAACCACACCAAGCAAACCCATGCAAACAAGAGCCAAAAGATAACCAAAAGGACATTTGAGCTTGTTCGAGCAAACATGCCACGTAGGAGAAAGATAATTTGCAATATCAACTCTAAGTGGCAATCCTCAAATGTTCACATTTTTATGGGATTGTAATATGCACATAGCTTATTACTCCCCCATAATGTGATGATTCATTTTATTTTTAAACAAGAGGCAAATAAAACCAACTAGAGAAATTAATGGACATTGTAGAATTTGAATTTCTCATGAATATGACATACCACATAGTACATAGATAATATTGAAATATCAACACTAGGTGGTGTGCCTCATGTACACACATTTTTAGGTTTGTGAAGTGCACAAAACATATCACTCCCCCAAAATGGGATAATCCATTAATATCTCAAAGAGCCAAAAGAAATCCACACAAGATTCAATAAAGCTCAACACACAAATTACACATACATGATATACAACTATCATACACAACCTTGAATAACAAGACAAGTAGGAAAGTAGCATATCATATACAAGCACATGCTAGGAACAAAACTAACACATGCAAGGGAGCAAGCAACTTTCAATGTATATATGAGTTAAATACAAGTTACCGCAAGGAGGAAGCATTGGTTATGAGATAGATATGTGATGATCCAATTGACTTGGCTTGATGAGATAAAACCATGAAGATCCCTTAATTCTTCAAAAGAAACCAAGTCACCAATGTCCTCCTCAATCACCTATTGATCAAGTTGAAGCTTGTTGGTCCCCAACCAAGTTGGGTCCTAAGAGGTTAGTCACAATAGGCTTGGGAACCCAAATGGTGCTTTTCTTGACACCACTTTGAGCTCCCACATACTTGGCAAACACATTGCCACTTCTATCCTTCCCAAGAGAATAAATATCATCAATTATGATAGGGTTGGATGAAGTACCGTTAGTGCATGAAGAAGCAAAGTGACCTTTGCCACGGCAAAGATAGCAACACCGACTCTTCTTCTTCTTAATCGGCTCCTCAACTTGAGGAGCATTAACTTGAGTCTTCTTAGAAGGTGGCCTTTGTTCAACACGTGGTTGAGCACGAGATTGAACAAGAGGCCGCTTCCCTAGTTGCTTCTCACTAAGGGGCTTCTTCTTCTTCTGCATTGGGCAATCCCGAACGTGGTGCCCTTCTAGCTTGCACTTGAAGCAAGTGATCTTGGCCGGATTCTTGACTTGAACTTGGCCCTTCTTCTTCTCAACCTTGGACTTGTTCTTGTTGTTGGAGTTGAATCCAAGTCCACTCTTGTCATTTGGGGATTGTTGCACACTCAACATGTTGTCAAGTGCACTCTTCCCCTCATGACGCTTTTCCAAGCCTTTCTTCAAAGAAGTGGTTTGGGCCTTGAGGTCTTTTGATGGCTCTACATGGTTAGTGACAACAAAGGCACTAGAGGAAGTAGAAGCTTCATTGCAATGACAACAAGGCAAAGCAAGTAATTCATCACAAGATGTACCAATATTTTTAGTGGATGAACTACTAGGATTAGCACATGTCAATATAGCATTTTTAGTTATGGTTGTGCTATTATCCACATGAGGCTCACTAGATGTTACCTTCGTAGTGATGACCTCATGAACTAACTTAAGACTAGCATAGGATGCTAGAAGATCATCATTAGAGCTAGATAGCTTTTAATGACTTTCTTCCAACTCCCTATACTTGCTAGTTAGCAACTCAAGTTGAGTCCTTAGCTCAACATTCTCCTTCAAGGTAGATGCTTCACAAGAAATGGAGTTAGTAGCACAAGCATCATTAACATTAGGAATAGATGAAGAAAGCTTAGCAAGCTCTTCATTTAATCTAGCATTTTCCTTTTTCGTGACTTTATATTTAGCATGAGCATGGTCACGTTCCTTAATGATTTTAGCAATTATTTCATTATGAGACTCCTCGATAGATTCTAGTTTCTCCTCTAGAGAAGCACGAGTCTCTTGCTCTTCTACAAGAGCATCTTCTAACGATGCTTTCTCCATAGCATCATCCCTTTCAATCTTACCCTTTTCTTCAAGGCTTGCTTCCAAAGCCTCAATAGTTTCCCCACGCTCAATAAGAGTGCTCATGATTTCAAAGAGGTTAGCTTGGGCACTTTTATTACTAGGAAGGGCTTTAAGAATCATTAGACCTTTATTTTGAAGAAGGGCCTTAATTTTTTCCATATCATCTTCTTCATCATTATTATCATTATCATTATTATCATCATTGTCATTACTAGAAGAAGATTTAGCCATGAGACAATGAGAGGTGGATGAAGAAGAATAATTAGTTTTTGAACTACTCAAGTTCAAATCTTGTTCCACAATTAATTGGGTTTCCTCTACATTATTATTCATGCAAGAGTAGAGGGAACCCAAGCATTTTTAACATTGGAACAAGATGAAGCAAGCATATCATAAAGAGATTTATCCAAGCAATTTTTAGAAGATATGCGAGGACTATCAACACTAGCATGTAAATCATTTATAGTGCTATGAGTGTTTCGGTCCAAAGATGAAGCATTCCAAAACAAATCCTCGACGTCGAGCATGCTTGTTTCAAGGATCAAGGAAGAGATGGCCATGTGGTGCCTTGCCGGGGCAAAGTCGTTGAGTAACATAATGCCGCGAGAGTGAGACTTTTGTGTATTTGTTTTAGTTATGGTCCATGGATCATAGCTAAGCTTGCAAGACCTCTAAAAACTTTCTTCTTAATCAATGAAAATGGCAAATCTTTTGCCTTGTTTAAAAAAAAAAATCGGAGTCCTGAAGGGTGAAGACGACGATATGGGCGGGCAACCTCAACGACGACTTTCATCTTCGACGGTGTGTGCAGTTTGTGTTGTTAGTCAGGGTGGTTGTGTGTAACCTTTTGACAGTCGTGCTTCATAACCGTCGGCGAGGGTGTCTATACCGATTTTCAGCCGGTTTAATTTCCCGTGCTAATTAACCACTTCTTCTTAACTAATATAAATAGCAAGTATTTTAGCTTGTTTCAATTTTTTGCATGTTTCGTCAGGGCACGTGAAACTGCTTCTATGTCCTGTTTTTGCTTGAAAGATACATATGTGTCCGCGAACATAGCACACTTAACTCAGTCATGGATCATCTTTTAACTGCCTTATTGGATTCCTTAAATGGATAAGATGTTTTGACCATAAAGTTCAGATGACTATCTTGAAGGGAATGCCGTTGTGTTAGCCGTTTCATGGATTTAAACAGCGTTATTGATGGGATCGTCGAACGTCCACAAAATATAGCATCGTCGAATGTCAATGCCCAAACAACCAAACACAAGAGACGAATAGACGATTACCCTACTGCCTGCTTACATTGATAGAGTTACAGCTTGTCCATACGCCAGGCTGGGCAAAGGACACATCAATGACAAACCATGATGCACTGCCTGAATGTCCATAACTGTCGAGCTGGCAGTTTGGAGCTTATAGTTGCTCAAGTGACAGTGTGATTGTGTGAGTCTCGACACTAACTCGGCACAGTGCTGCGCATACAAACCTAGAACATACTTTCATTAGTTGTCACCCGTGACTCGTAGCACAGACAAGTAGACAACATATGCCCATGCACGCACGCACTGCACCAGTGGCAAGGCCGCTCAACGTAACGATAAAACACAAAAGAAGCTTCTTATCTGTTTTACTCGTTTTTATCGATCATGCAGACGTAGGAAAATGACCATCTTTCTTGAAGAGCTGCCGAGTTGCCCACTGTCAGTGCAAGTTGGGAGGTTGCACGTTCCTAAAGGAATTGACCATGACCTTCAAAATTTGATTTTGAGTTTGTCGATAGATTGGTCAAAGGAAACCTCGGACTCGGATGCATGCGCATGGAAACTTGAAGCAACCGGAAAACATCTCAACTTGCTGGCGCTTTATATACTACGCTAGTTGTATCATATGTAGTCCGCACATAGCGAAGTACGTACTCATCAATATGTTCAATTTACATAGCCAGTAGAATAACTCATTATACAACTGGAGTTTATTTTACCTGCAAATTAGTCTACACTCACTCACGCAAGAAATTCGACTTGCCCTAGCCCAGTAGCCCTGCTGCCCCGATTCAAATTGTCAACTTGTCGGAGCATTGCAATTTTCAAAAATTGTTCTATACAGTTTTTTAAAAATATAATAGCCTAATTATGCGGCAATCACAAATGGGCCAAATTGGAAGATTTCTTTAAGAGAGACGAAAGGGAAGTTTGAGTTCACATCCTGTCTACTCACAAGGTCCAATGGCCCAAGAAAATGAGCCCAAGATAAAGTTGCAACTACTGCTACCGGACAGTAAAAGTAGGGTGCGACTACGTAAAGGTTTCCCTTTAGAAAGGGAAAAAATCAACCGAACGAGCGCTCCGGTTGCGACACGTGTCGCGCGCGGAGGGACGTCTCCAACAAAGCAAAATCGAATTCGAACACGAATTGAAGAAAGCAAAAACGAATTTCCCCAGCCCAACTCCTCTGTACATCCGCGCGTACATCTCTGTACATCCGCGCGTACATGGGCGTACATCCGCGTGAACCGCCCTGCCCTGCACCGGCCTAACCGCCTGCCGCCGCCACCCGCAGCCGGCGCGCTCCGCGACGCCTTGCCGCACCGCCCTGCCCCAGCCGCCTCCTCCGCCGGTCTGCCGCCCCCCGGCCGGCCATCCCTCTAAGCTCCCCCACCATTGCTCCTTCTCCGGCGACGGCGACCGCACCCCCCAAGATAAGTTTGTTGCTCGCCTCCGCCGCCCTCCGCCGCGGCCAACCGCGGCTCCGGCGGCTCCAGCTCGCTCTAGGCTCGCCGTCGCTGGCACCGCCGCGGCCAGCCGCGTCGGCCCCAGCTCCGGCTCGATGGTGCAGAAACTACACAGAATGTACAACCATGTTGCTAGAGAATGTACAAACACGTTGCTACAGGATGTACACACACGTTGTTACTGGATGTACACTCACGTTGCTGCTGGATGTACAAAAATTGAAAATGTACAAACTGAAAATGTACAAAACTGGAAATGTACAACCACGTGCTACCGAATGTACAGAAAACTGGAAATGTACAAATTTGAAGATGTACAAACTGGAGATGTACAAAATCTGGAAATGTACAACCACGTGCTACCGGATATACAACCACGTGCTACCGAATGTACAAAAAAAAGTTTGTCGAAACCTATCAACATGGGATCTAGTTTTGAAGATCTCGACGCGAGGAGCTCAAAAGTGAAAACGGTTCGTAATTTGGATCAACGGTTCTCAAGATATTTCATTTTAAAGTTTCGGTTTTACAAAAAAAAGGGGAAAAACTGTTTGAACGGGAGGGAAAGGAGCAACCGGAGCGCGACACATGTCAACCGCGGAGTGATGGACACAGCGCGCGACAAACCACAGGACGACACGTGTCGGCACGAGGAGACGCGTGGATTTCCCTTTGCGAAGGGAACCCTTTTTTTAGTGAATTCGGTAAAAGTAGGGGAGCTGCTTTCCACCGCCTTTAGCGGCGCGTACGGCCGCGCCGCGCACTACATCTCTTGCTTCTTTGCTTTAGTGGGCCGGCCCATCTCCGTTCCGCTTCGTTTTTTTACAGTTTCTTTTTTTCCTCATCTTTTTGGGGCGTTTCGTTGGGCTGCGGCCCATCAGGTATGTCTAGTTTTTTTCCTTTTCTTTTTCTGTATAATCCGATGCAAATTAAATCTAAACATTTCGTTAAATTGAATATTGTTAAAATCAAAACAGTTTTAAATTCGAGAAAAAAACTTCAAATCTTAAATCTGAACATTTTTCTTCTTTTCTTTTTCTCTTTTCTATTTTAAATCTGAACATTTTTTCCAGAATTTAATATTTTCAAATCCGAACATTTCCAGAATTAAAATAAATTTCAAAATTTAAATATAATTTAAACATGAACATTTTTAAAAAATGTAAAATTTAAAATATAATATTTTGAATTTGAAAATATTAACGTTTTTCAAATCTAACCATTTTTTAATTTGAACAATTTAAGATCTAAACACTTTTCAAATTTGAACAATTTTTTAAAATGAACATTTTCAAAAGTAAAACATTTTCAAAATCTTAATGTTTTTAAAATTTGAACATTTTTCAATTTGAATAATTTTTTATATGAACAATTTTCGAATTTGAATAATTTAAAATTTTGAACATAATATTTTGAAAATCCTATAAAATTTAAATCTAAACATTTTCAAAATATGAACTATTTTTAGTTTTGAACATTTTCAAAAGCTGAAAATTTCTCATAAATCTGATTTTCTCATAATTTATTTTTGAACGATTTTAAATAGTGAACAGAAAATGGAGGTGAACGAAATTTATTTTTGAACGATTTAAAAGTGAACAGAAAATTTATTGTGAACGAAATTTATTTTTGAACGATTTTAAAAGTGAACAGAAAATGGCGGTGAACAGAAACTAGTTTGAACGATTTAAAAGTGAACAGGAAAGACGGTGAAGAAAATAAATTTATTATAAACGAAATTTATTTTTGAACAATTTTAAAAGTGAACAGAAAATGGCGGTGAACAGAATTTATTTTTGAAGGAATTAAAAGCAAACAGAAAATTTATTATGAGCGAAATTTATTTTTGAACGATTTTAAAAGTGAACAGAAAATGGCGATGAGCGGAAACTATTTTGAACGATTTAAAAGTGAACAGGAAAGATCGGTGAAGAAAATAAATTTCTCAAAATCATATACAAGTGACAAAAAAAGAAAACAAAAAAAGAAACAAAAAACTGAACAAATTTGAACAAATTTAAATAATTTCGTATTTTAAAAAATTCAAAATCTAAACGAAATTTGAATTTGAACAAATTCAAAATCTAAAAAAAGAAACTGAAAAATGAAAGAAACAAAAACGAGAAAAGAAAAAAATGAAAGAAACAAAAAAGAAGTGAAAAAAAATAAAAAAATAAAAAACAAAAAAAAAGAAACAAAATTCAAATTTGAACAAAATTCAAAATCTGAACAAGAAAGGAAAAGAAAAATAAAAATTGAAAAAACAAAAAGGAAAAGAAAAAGAAAAACGAAAAATAAGAAAAATGAAAGAAACACGAAAAAAAGAAACATAATTCAAATTTGAAAAAAATTCAAAATCTAAACAAAAAAGAAAAAGAAAAAAAGCAAACTGGGCCGCCCCATTAGGGCGCGGGGTGCACGGGCCAGCCCATTTAAGCGCGCGGGGGTGCGCGGCGCCAGCACCCCGCGCCGCAACGGGCGGCAAATAGGGTTTGCCTAAAAGTAGTCCCAATCAGTACCGTCATACTGCAAAACTGTTAGTCTAAAAGGTAAGACTACAATACATTAATGTGTCTACGTTTGTACACACGCGCATAGGTTTCCCTCTAATTTTTTATTCACAAACCATAAGTCCATAACAGTTATTATAACATAAAAATAGAAACTTTAATTGTGAAGCAGATATTTATTATTATCTTTTGGGCATATCTCCAACATTAATATGATTTATATTATTTGAAATTCATGTTTGGTAGATTCACATACAAAATTATTTGTTTGTCATTTACGTACTCAAGAACGAGCAGAAATTAAGTTTGGAGATGTTGATACGTCCAAAACGTATCTATATATTTTTATTGTTCTCTATTATTTTATATCATTATTATATATTTTTAATACTCCCTCTGATCCAAAAAAAGTGTCGCCCACTTAATACAAAGTTTGTACTAACTTAGTACAAAATGAGCGACACTTTTTATGGATCGGAGGGAGTATGATTTATATCAATTTCGGAGTATTTTATTGGAGTAATCTATTCATCCAGTGCCAAGTGTCAGTTGTTGTTTTACATATTTTTTTGGTATTGGAGTTTATCATAATAAAGTAACACAAAAAAGGGAAAAAATACAACAAAGAGTAATTTTTTAGATGGTGGAGGAGAGCCGGGGGGGGGGGGGGGGGGTCGATACAGAACCGCCACCATCACGGAAACCAGTTTGGACCCTATTCTGCCACTCTGCCGGAGAGGGGGGTGGGGGGTGGGGGATCATCGTCGGAGGCATGTACACCACCACTGCCGCCTTCATGATGATGTGTAAATAGTTTATCCTTGGACTACGGGTTCATAACAGTAGCTAGAAGGTTATCTCTCCTCCATGTTCGTCAAAACAAATGTCTCGTGAGCTGCCTAACATGATTGAGATCCATATGATGTAATTGTTGTTACGTGTTATGTTTGCTGGGATACGATAAATTGTGATATTATGATCACATTGTGCATGTTATTTATATGATGTTACTGTTATCGTGCTACTGTTTTATTTACATTGTTACATGCTCTCCGATTTATGTGTTTACTCTGGCCAAGTTTATGTAAAAATCTCCAAGAGGGGAGCGGGTGTTCGATAGTGGGTTCAGCCTCACTTTTGTATGCTCGAGTGACAGAAACATGTAAGGGGGTGATGTGTTGTTGCTGCTAAAGATAAACCAATGGTTTTTATCACACTCAGATGATACTTTTTACGGATTACATTATACACTATGTTTTTCTCAACTTAAAACTGAGAGATGCATGTTGGATAGCGGTCTCGAGGGTGACGTGTAAAGGTTACATGAGTATTGCCATTAACTATCGTGTCATCATAATTAACTAAATCCAACTCTATCAATGGCATAGTTGTTATTTGTTAACCCAACAGTGCCTTATTATTTATGGAGAGATAGCACTAGTGAAACAATAGCCCTTTGTCCAGTATTTTACATTGATTACAATATTGTTCTTTGCTGGTCCATTTTACTATTATTTAGATTTTGCTATATCTTCCATACTATGCGTTTAATCTCTTGGGTTTGGCGAGTCGGGATGCTTGACAACCTTTCTGGAATGTTGGAGACAAGGTGTTTTGTGTGTTGTGTGTAGGTCCTATTTAAAACTTTGTTTAGTGTTGTATTCCTACGGGTTCAATAAACGTTGGTTCTTCTTTGAGGGAAATACATCATAATATCTTCCACTTGGGTTTTCGTAACGGTTGTTATCTACACCATCGGGTCCAACCAATGAATGTTGGATCGTGGGTTTTCACCTTGAAGATCAAGTCCAAACAAAATCCAAGCAAAACCTTTAAAAAGGTAACGACACAACATGCCGCCATTGTTAGGCATGACCAACTCGGGTCAAACCTAGGGTACTCACCCTAGAGTTTGAGACCAGGTACGAGAGAAGCACCACCAAATTGAAGTCATCTTGTTGTTGCCTCCACTTTCTGCAATCCTAGCAACTACATACGCGCATGGTCATGACGTGAGATCAAGCAAGTGAGGACCGTATCCGCGGAAGCATGCAATCAAGTCGGGACAAAAGTTGATTGCCACATAAAGTACCAAATGATGAAGCCATTGAAGTGGGTGGGGGGAGGTCACCAGGCTAAAATCCCAATTTGGACCCTATGTAGTCCCGTACCGTCCTCCCAAATGGCAACCGGTGGCAGATATGTATAATATAACAGCACCACACGCATGACGCATCCACTTGCTCTTTCGTCCTCGCCTGTGGCAGCAAATCACCGATCTACCTGCATACCAAGGAGGAGGAATCTCCGGTATGGTCGGAAGATACCTGCATGCTATTTTCGATGTTGTTGCCTTTTCAGCCTTCGCCACTGCCTCAAATTGTTGCACACAGATCGCCTCTCGTCGTCGTGCAGCAGACACAAGACAACTTGATGAAGATCGTCGACAGCCGCAGATCTGGAGCATACTAGGGCGAGCATCACCCAATTGGGAAGCATTAAGTGCTCAATCCAAGGTACACGCCATAGATCAATGACGGTGTTTGATGCAGCCTACAAGATTAGGGGTTCGGGAAGGGAGAGAAACGTGAGTAGGGTCGCCTCCTGCGGTCAGCCCCGATGGTCTCCTCCAACATGACTATGGGCATGGCAGCGACGATGGGGACTTTTAGCTGGCACCGGCTAGGGCGGTTTGGTCGTACTTTTTTCTTCAAATTGTCAACTTCTCGGTACATTACAATTTTGAAATTTATTTTTTAGGGAACAATTTTGAACTTTTAAGTATCCAGCAGCCTAATTTTGGTGCAATCACAAATGGGACCCGAATTGGAAGATTTTTTGAGAGGGCCGAATTGGAAGATTGAGTTCACAGCATCTCTACATACACACAAGGTCCATGGGCCCGACAAAAGGAGCCCAAGATAGAACTGCAACTACCGGACAGTAAAAGTACTCCCAATCAGTACCGTCACTTCTTTATGTGCTGCAAAACTGTTGCGTCCTATGTTCCCACTTACTGTAGTACATCATTCAGGGTCAGTATTAGTTATGTTGAGCTGTTAGTGTTTGGACACTTATCCGTACTGTACAAAATATGTGGGCATGGACCATGTGGAAAGTTTCAGATCGGACTTTTTAGACTTATCCTGCTCTGTCGATATGTCTGTATCAATTCAAGTCATGACCCCATTATCCACCGGTGTTTGTTCCTTTGTCCCTCTCTGTCAATATGGGATCACACAGTTGCGAGGTCTGCCAAAACCAAATCATGAATAGATCTTGGAATCCGATGTTATGCAACGGCAAGTATTATTCGGTTTACTGGACACAACGCTTGCAAGAGGATTGCACAACGGCCTATGCTGTGCCTAAACTGCATCTTATATAAACTCACAAACAACAATTCTATTTACCACTTGACGCAATTTAGCCATCAAGTGACAATCGTTGCATACAAATCATGTCCTGCTTTACAGCTTACCAGAGAGAAATTTCCTATATTAAAAGAAAGAGCACACAGAGATAGAAATGGCGACCCAATTGCGAGATCTCCTGAGCAATGTGCGTATCACTTATCAGCATGTACTATTGCTATCTGTCTTGGTCCTTGGCAGTCCAATACGTCTTGACGACCAGGAGGAGCTTCTCCCTGACGAGCGGGCCGTCTTCGTGGTCGACGATCTGGCTGTCCCACCTCATCCCGTCGGCGACGCTCTTGATCTTCACCAGCATGTCCACGTCGTCTCTGATGATCACCGTGCCCTCGGGCCTCAGGATCCTGTCCATCTCCAGGAGAATGGTGTCCATCTCACACCTTGCAGAGTTGCAGCTCGGTCAGACAGGGTGAAACTTGTTTTTACATTCTAAATTACAGGGTATTTCTGATGCAAACCTGTTCTTGTACAGCGTGAACACTGAATCCGCGTGGATGAGATCGTAGGTCCGCGGGTACGTGGACGTGCCCTCGCACCTGCGGCGAATCAATGCAACCAGATCAGAAACCTCTCCCGAAAAACATGGCCACCGACGCACCGCTGTGATCACTGTGACATAATAGATCGAAGGACCATGTACTATGTACGATGGTTGGTGCCGGGTACGAGAGGACGACGACGAACCAGTCCTGGTAGCTTCCGATGAGCCCGCGCTCGTAGACCACGCCGAGCGCGCTGCTGGAGTTCCCCACGGCCGGGACCATGTTCATGACCCACAGAGGGTAGCTCGCCAGCGCCGCCGCGAAGCCGCCGATGCGGGCGTTCATGTCGAGGACGTTGCGATACCGTCCCTTCTGCTCGAACTGGTTGATCACCGCCCTGTAGTGGCGGACCCGCTTCTTCCACAGCTCGGTGTCCTGCAGGAACGCTTTGGCGGTGACGCCCTTGACACCGCCCGCGGCTACCCTGGGCGGCACGGCGGTGAGCCTCTCCGGCCATTTCTTCACTGCGCCGCCGGCGACCTCGTTCGCGTCCGAGACCTCCGGGAGCGGCGTCACGCACGCCTCCATCTTGTCGTACCTAAGCGTGATAAATCAGTTACAGCAATGCAACCTGTAAGCCAGCCGATTCAACCGCTGGTCGATGATGATTGGCTCGATCGATCCGTGTAGTGCTGTAGTAGTAATTACCACGCCGCATCGGGGTTTTGGCGGGAGCAGAAAGGCGGGGGCGACGACTTGGCGGCGGCGGCCTTCTTCCGGGAGGCCTTGCAGGCTACGTGGTTGGCGGGTTTCTGCCAGACGGCGATGTCGCCGGCCTCCTTGATCTTGGTCCAGCAGAGGCTCCGGGCCACCGCCTCGATGGCCTCCTGCTCGGCGTTCAGGTCCTCCTTGCTCCTCTCCCACCCTTTCCAGTACTTCTTCCAGTTGATGGGCGGCCCGGACAGGATCCAGTACCCGCCGGGGCGCAGCACCCGGTCCACCTCGATCAGATACAGCCCATCTGCACGTTCGTTCACAGTGTATGTATGCCATGCCTGAGTCAGTGTCCAGATCGATCGAGATGGAATTATTGTGTCTGGAAGATGATGGATTGATGGGTGGTGTACCGTAGAGGTGCCAGGGGATGAGGCAGCGAGAGCAGTGCGCCATGTCGAAGGCGCGCGCCGGGTAGGTCAGGCGGTTGGACGCGAGGACGCCGATCATGGCCGGCACGCCGCGCTCCAGCGCGAACTGCACCTGCGCCTCGTGCGAGTCCCGTGGCGCGAAGGACATGGCCAGGATGTCCCGGGACAGCAGGTACGCGCCCCAGCTCGCCACCTGCACCACGCCCCGTCAGTTCAGCACACATTTCTTTCCTACTAAATCAATCCAGAGTTCAGACAACTAGAGTACTAAAGTTCAGCTGTGTGCGGATGATCGGTGAATGTGCGTGAGGGCAGGCAGTAGATATTACAATTACAAGTGCAGTCGGTCAGTTGTGGTACACAGAAATCAGATATTTGCTTGTTTGTTAGAGGGAAACTGTCTATGCCAGATGGTAGCAAGTCATTGTTTAACATTACTGAGAATAGGATCTACTTCACACTTGAATGGTGACACAGTTGCTGACTGGCCAGTGCCTATGATTGTGCCACTATGCATTCGTTGAAAAAAGGTCACACTTCTTTGTCAACAACTTTATAGCACCGAATGACAGGGACAAGACAAGTGACAAGCAGATTTTACAGTTCACTTGTGCTGTTTCAATTGAGAAAAACCATCAACACCCAAATTTGTTAACTGGTACGTACGCTGTAGACCAAAGTTGCATAATTCACAGGCTTATATAAGGTGGAAATATCACCAATTCAGTAACATGTCTATCCTTAGGGAATGTGCATTGTAAGATCATTTCTAAATTTTGCAATGTGATAAATCCTGCCATATAATCCTGCAGTTTATACTCTGTAGTGATACTACCAGTCGGACCCTTTTGACCCCGGTTGACCAAGAATATCCCCATTTCTCAAGAATCCATGTCCCAAATTAAAAAAAAAAATAGCATCACACGAGGCAGTGTGAAGCAGTTCAATCGAATCTTTGGTTATTGGAGACTTACCCCGCAGCCGGTGTCGAGCGCGGTCCGGATGGAGCCGTCGTGGAGCGGGATGAGCTTCCCAATGTCGTCGATGTACGCATCTGCGCCGTGGGGGAACATGGTCCCGCCGCCGGGGAAGCGGAGCTTGTCCCCGTCGACGCGGATCCAGTTCTGGACCGCCTTCTCGACGGTGAGCTCCTTGTGCGGCACGTTGGCGAACCACGCGACGTCGCGGCTGGCGGGCCACGGGAACGGGTTGCGGTACCCGGCCGGCGCCGGCACGAGGCAGCGCAGCCGCTCGCGGCCCGAGGGGCAGTGCCGCTCACGGTACACCAGCCGGTCCCGCGGGTAGCGCAGCGACCGCTTCACGTCCTCGCACGGCGTGTACTCGGAGTACTCGGCGGGGCACGCCGGGTACCTCCGCGGCGCCGCGGAGGAGAACGCGGACGAGGCGGCCTTGGCCGCGGCGGCGTCGGCAGCCGCCGCGTGGTGCGGGGAGAAGTCGAGGGACGGGGTACTGGAGGTGGAAGGCGTGACGGTGCTGGTGGTGGTGGTGCAGGTGATGTCGGTGGCGATGGAGACGGAGGGGGAGCTGCGGGAGGAGAAGGGGAGGCCGCCGCCGTGCTGCCAGGCGCCCAGGAGGTAGGAGGCGGAGCAGAGGAGGGCGACGGCGGCGAGGGGCAGGAAGAGGGAGCGCCGGGCGGCGGAGTGGGCCGGGGATATGTGCAGCTTCGTGGCCGAGCGGACCCCCATTGCCGCCTCCGTCGTCCTGCTCCCACCCGAAGCCCGGAGGAGGAGGAGTGTGCTGCGCTCACTGCTCAGTGTTCTTGGTCAGTGTGGGTCACTGTCTCACTGAGCTGGTAGTAGAGTAGCCTGCCGTTAGGTGGTGAGGCGGGGATTGAATGCATGGCGCGTTTGATTAGCTCGATGGCGTGTGTTTGATTAGGGAGTGATTACGTGAGGATTAACCGGATTAGCCCTTGACAACCACGCCATCTTCCTATTTTCACAGCTCTCTGACGTACCCCAACCCAAACGTGTGTGTAACTTTAGAGGTGTGGTGTACTTCCATCTAATTCTAGTTCTAATTCTGTACTTCTCTGAAGAATGTTTAAGCCCGTGAAGGCATTGGATCTGGGGAGATGCTCATGTGCCACTTGCTTGCTGCACACCACCATGGCCTTTTCTTATTTGTCTTTACTTGGTATCTGCTTTGTATGCAAGTGCTGATGACTCTAGCTTGGAGACATTCGCTGAGCTCAAGAATATATATACAGATAGAGATAGCTACATTAGGCTAGCAGAGGATAATTGTAAATTAAGCTAGCGTTAGCACTGTTAACTCTTGGGCAGCCGTTAGGAATGGGTTCACTTCACACACGTGCTCCTGTCACTGGACGGTGGGCAGGACAGTACACACGCATCGTGCACCGCCGTAGTAGTACAAGGTGGTACCTGCAACTGCAGGTTGTACCGGTCAGATCTACTACGAGCTGAGCGGGCAGTAATTCTGGAAGCAGAGTAGATCAGTACTGCCGTGAGATTAACCACAGAGCCAGTGGCCAGTGACGGGAGACACAATCACACGAGACAAAAGCTGGGCGTTTTGATGGATCCATGTATCAACATTTTCTAATCCGTGATGTAATTTGCTATATCAACTGATTTTCAATAAAGCAATAAAAGTTGTATGCATTAATGGATGCAGAGGCTGGGACTCCCCTTTTCGAAAAAAAAAACAAGACAAAAGCTGGAATCGGACGGTAGCCTACGAGCCAGGCAGTATTTGTCCATTTTAGAGAAAAGTCATGTCGAGTTTGACAAGCAAGTGCACAGGTCCCGACCGATACTGGATGGGGGTACGAAATGAGAGTAGGCTGTTGAGTCACTTGAGTGGATGTACAATACTTCGTGGAGCATTTTTCTAGTAGAAGATATATGATTACCATTTCCATCACGTTACTCTACATATATGTCTTGTTGTTTTTAATATTACTTGTAAATATGACAGAAGTCTGTAAATGTTTGTACCAAGTGCGATGTCTGTGGTTTTCCATAGCAGCCACATTTATCTCGCGCTTTTTCTCTTAGTATGCACAATTTTGTTCTTTTATCAGTCCATGTTGATCTACCTTCTCTATTTGCATCTTCACATTCCTCCAAGGACCAAGATTTTAAAGAGACCCTTAAGTCGCCCGCTCCAATAGATGAGAAGTTAATATCGTTGAATGTGTTGTGATTGGGAACACGCCCGGTACCACGGGGATTGTGAAACCGTTGATTGACCCTGTACTGTGTGAGAAGAACTTTGCGAGCAACAAAGAATAAAACACGAGAAAAGTTGACAACACCATTGCTATCACCACTGCCAAGTCCGGTGGAAACGCCACAGGATAAATCCTAGCTTTGTGCTTTTTTACGGTACCCTATACTGATAGGATCCAACTTTTTGATTCGGTGGGTGTAGTTTAGACATTTCCCATACTTAAAATTAGTTAAGATTTGTTGCTTCGGAACCTTGTTCTAGCCGTGCCGCCGACTGTTATTTTATGGTGATCCAAATCCGTTTCTATAAGTGAGAAGGCTAACGACGGAGCGAAGCGAGGCCCGTCGCCGGTAGGCTTGGGCCGAAGCGAAGCGGTACGATACGAGTACGAGTTGTAACCGACCAGGACACCGATTGTTGCCGACCTAGTTTAGGTCAGGACCACTATAAATATGTCTTGTAAGCCGCCGCCGGAGATAAGCCACACATTGTAAATCCCGGCGCGTTTGTAACCTCACCCCGAAATAGTGAAGTATTGCTGGCTGACGCCCGTGGTTTTTCTCTTCCTTGTTGGAAGGGTTTTCCACGTTAAAATCTCGTTGCCCCCGTTGGTTTGATCTTGCTTAATTTCATCGTTGTTTTGCTATCGCTTGTAACACCGACCTCGTCAACCTCGCCGCTACAGGCCTCTCTATCGGCATGCTCCTGCCTGGTGCTACGACCTAGATGGTCTCATGCTCGTCGACGCCACCTCTCCATTTCCCCTACCGAGGCACACATCACCCCCTCGCACGCACCATGACAAATGAATCTAAATGTATTGTGAAGGCATGAAGCTACGAAGCTAGATATCGTTTTAGAATTCCTGATCCATCTATGCACATGGTTATTAAACAAATGAAACCTAGAGAAACTCCATTGCCAAGCTTACACTAGTAGAAAACCCCATTTAGTCCCGGTTCGTTTGAGCCATTAGTCCCGGTTCCCGGGACTAGTAAATCGGGACTAATGCTAGTCCGGGTTAGGCCACGAACCGGGACTAATGGTCCCTCCACGTGGGCACGTTCGGACACTGGGGCTGGAGGACCTCCAACCGGGACTAAAGGTCTTATTTTTTTCGATTTTATTTTTTGATTTTTTTGATTTTTTTTTGAATTTTTTCAATATTTTGAATCTTTGAATTCCACCCATTCTCACACTTATAGTCAAATTTCTCCACCGGTCACCCATCCTCACACTGCTCCACTCACAGCACGCTTAACTTTTGAGTTCCTTCCCAACTCGCTTCCAAGATTGCATTGAGTACATCTCGATAATACTATGCTATCAATCTTATTATCCACTACACTTTGATGGTACATGGTATTATTTTTTGAATTCCAAATCTATATTAACATAAACAACAATTATTAAGTAATACTAATCTTTATGTAGAAATCAATTATTAATTTCAAAAAAAATAAGAAATAAAAAATAATTTAAATTTCCAGCAAAAACTTAAATCTTCCTGCACGATGGCACATGATATTATTTTTTGAATTCCAAACCTATATTAACATAAATAACAATGATTAATTAATACTAATCTTAATGTAGAAATCAATTATTAATTCCAAAAAAATAAAAAAATAATTTGAATTTCCAGCAAAAACTTAAATCTTCCTGCACGATGGCACATGATATTATTTTTTGAATTCCAAACCTATATTAACATAAACAACAATGATTAATTAATACTAATCTTAATGAAGAAATCAATTTTTAATTCTAAAAAAATAAAAAATAAAAATAATTTGAATTTCTGGCAAAAATCTTCCTGCTTTCATAGTTCCCTTTGAAATTTTGAAAATCTAAAAAATTCCAAACGGGTAAACCCGGTTGCGAGCGGATGCGGATTTTCGCGTTGAACGTTTTGATATATTAAAAAAAATCCGAGCTCGTACGCAAAAGTTATTGCCATTTTACTGAGAAATTGCAAAAAAAATCAAAATTCAAAGCTTTCAATTTTCTCTACAAGTAGGTTGTGTGAGGTACATGCATGTCAAATGATTTTAAAATTTGAAGTTTTTATCATTACCGTTCATTCATTTTGGAAGTTTTTTTTGCACGGGGGGGGGGGGGGGGGGGGGGTAGGCATGAGAGGCAAAAATCCTTAAATTCTTTAGTCCCGGTTGGTATCTCCAACCGATATCTTTAGTCCCGGTTGAAGATACCAACTGGGACTAAATGCGCCACCGCTTCATCGACGTCGACGTAAATTCTAAAAATTTTCCAAAAGTAAAAAAAAAACTTTAGTCCCGGTTTTTATCTCTAAGCGGGACTAAAGGTTCTCGCGCTGTCCCCACCTCGGCGCAACCCTTTAGTCCCGGCTAGTATCAAGAACCGGGACTAAAGGTTCCCTACGAACCGGGACTAGAGCTACCGGCGTCCTGGCAGTTTGAACCGGGACTAATGCTCCCATTAGTAAGGAGATCGGGACTAAAGCCCTGGACGAAAGCCCTGTTTTCTACTAGTGTTAGGTCAACATAAGGAAAATCTGCCCAGAATTTCCAGCGACATACAATTGCCAAAATTTGTAAATTTCTGGTATGATTCTCGAAAAAAGATCGTGTACAGTTGCAGTTGCTGCCATTCACAAATCCGCTCAAAATTTAAGAATCCCTAAGTAATTGCTGGAAAGAACCTAGATGATGGCATCGACGTAGATATCTACTACAGGAATGAAAATTTTGCTTCCTTTATCACTAAGGTCACATCTGACTAGAGAGAAACACATGCCTAAACACATATTACATTCAGATTCCGCAGCAAGAAGTTCAGGTGCGATGAAAGAGGAGGCTAGAGCCAAGAGGCGTAGTAGATAGGATGCTTTGGAGCTTCAGACATCGGATTCCAGCCTTCCGAGCGTCCGCGATGTCGCCGAGGCTTCGGGGAAGGACCAAGATGACGATTCTAGCGGTACTAGTCCGCATGCATCGTTAGATTTATATAAATGGACAGTCGGTATACATTATAGGGTACCATAAAAGATCTCCTAGCTTTCGAGCTGGCGATCTACGGGAACAAAACATCCCTCCTCAATGTCGACATGCCAGCCACAAACGACAACACCTAGATGGAGATAGAGTCACGGGGAGTGATTTGTGATCTTAGAGCAACCCGAGGAAAAGAGCGAGAGCGCTCGCGTCGCCCGCCTTAGGCGGCCGAGCGCCCGAACCCTAGCGCGCTTCCCCCGTTCCTCTCCCTCTTCTCCTCCACCGTCGTGCGGGTGCGGGCCGGATCCGGGCCAGGCAGGCCCAGATCTGGTGGCGTCCTCGATGGTTTCGTCTAGGGTTTGTCGGGGGCAGTAGTTGCTAAGGTTCTCCGTTGTTGGTCAGGGGGCAGGTACGTCGGGGTGGCGGCCCCGGAAGGAGAGGCTGCACGGGTGCTTTTCGGCAAGCAACGTGGCAGCGGTGGTGGCCTTCCCTTTGGCTATGTGGATGGCGAGGGGTTTGGTAGCGGGTGATCCTGGTGTCGGCGTGGCTCTGGCGGCGGCGACCCCCTAGCCAAGATCTGGAGACCTCGTGTTGGCAAGGCGTTGCCTTGGTCTCCTGGATGACACGGGTGAGGATCCGAGCGAAAGCTCTGCGCTTTGGCGCCGACGACGGTGGCGCCTTCGGATGTCATTACCTCCTTGGGGGCGTCGTTGTGGTATCCTATCCGTGATTGGGTTCCGGGTGAAAACCCTAGCTCCTTGTGGGCTCGGCAGCGGCGGCGCGGCGCATCGCGTCGTTACCCTCTTGGGGGCGTTGTCAAGGAGCCCAAGTCTCACCCGGGTGCAGCACGACAGAGTCATCATCCTGGCGTGAAGCTTCTTCGACTTTGGCATAGAGTGCTTTCGTTGGCCTCCTATCATTTACACGTGCACTTGGTGTCACCATCCCCGGTTCTCGCTATCTGTTGGCAGGATCGGCGCTCCACGGCCCGAAGCGAGAGGGCAGGCAGCCCTCTCCGAGGATAGCTTGATGAGGTTGGTGCATCGAGACCCGGTGGTCTTCCAAGGCGGCGCGTTCTCGCTCTTGTTTGGTAGTCTAGGTCGCTTCTAGTTAGTTGTGGCATCTCCTGTTTTTCTTGTTCGGCTTCAAGTTGGTGGCTTGCCTCCATCTCTTTTGTCGTTTTTATTTTTGGCTTGCTTGTATGGGGATCTCCCACCACTTTATATCGGTTTGGCCGGTTGGGCTTTATTTATAAAGCGGGGCGAAAGCCTATTTCGAGAGATAGAGTCACGGAACACGAGTGCGGTGTTTTGGCTCCCGGGCTCCACGGAGCCCGGTATTTTGAAAAATTGAAAAGCACATTTTTATGTTTCAAAAAAATGTGAAAAAAATCACAGGTGTAGGTACTGTCGAGACACACGCCCGTGAATTTTTTTTGTCTTCAAATTTGTTGTATTCTGCTCTGTGCAAAAAAGACAAATTCTGACAGATTTTCAAATTTTGAATCTGGGTATGTGGAATCAGAAATTTGTCTTTTAGATCTAGCCCAGAATAAAACGAATCTGTCCTTGAAATTTGGCACGCTTGTAGATCTAGGTGATATCTACACGTGGTATTTTTTTCTCGATTTTTGGAAACAAAAATGTGCGGATTTTTTGTTTTTGAAATACCGGGCTCCCTGGAGCCCGGGATCCAAATGAACTTTCCGCACGGAACACTTATTATCTACGATGTCAAATTCTCCGTCTACCGATACACAAACCCATTGAACAAATTAAAACTATTTCACAGAAAAAAGAATAAAATGAAAGCTACAAAGTAGAAGTAGATCATGAGTTTCCAGGCGATCGCTTTTGAATTGGAGAAGGAAAAGACACACCGCTCCTCGGTCGCTCCCGTGCGACCCGGGGGCGGAACCCTAGCCCCCCCGCCTCCCTTCCCCCTTCCCCTCCTCTCTCCGGCCGCCGCCGGCGTGTGCCGCCGGGCGAAGCCCGTGTGGTGCCGGCGGCGGCTGGCTCTCTTCTACCCGCTGCGCGGAGGCCCGAGCGGGACGGGATCCCTGGCGGCGGTGCGAGTAGGTCGGCGACGGTTCCGGCAGGTGGCGGCTTGCAGCGGCGGCGCGCCGGCCCCAGGCGGCCCCTACTGCGGGCGCGACCACTTGGTGGCGCTGGGGCTGCTGCCCGTGAGTGTGGCCGGCGGCGACCGCTTGGCCCAGATCTGGGCCATGGGCCCGATCTGGGTCCAGGCAGGCCGGGCATCTTGGTGGGCGGTGTTCTTCCTGGAGGCAGGGATGGAGGCGGTGGTGACGGGGTGGCGGCGATGGTGCCCTCCTGCTGCAGCGCGGTGGTGGAGCTTAACGGGCCCTGTTCGGCCCGGCCGGACCGATGACGATGAACCGGAGGGCAGTGGCGGCGGCCTACGTACTGCAGCGCCGCAGCGGACTTTGCGGACCCGAGATGGGTTCGGCCGGGCAGTGTGGCCCGGTGTGTCCCTGCGGCGTCCGGTCGGTACCCGCCGTTGGCGGTGGAGGACGCCCTCCAGGTGGCCGTGCAGCTGCCGCCCTCTGCTTCTCGTGCTGGTCTGGTGTGCTCCTGTCACCACGTCCGGTCGGCTACCACGTCAGTGGTGGAGGTAGTTCCCTCCCGTGTGGCTACCGAGCCGGCAACCCTTGAACCTGTTGCCTCCGTTCTCCCTGTCGCTAGGCCTCGCATCGGTTCGCAGTGAGACGGCGACGGTGGGGTCACGACCGTGGTGGCGCATGCAGGTGGGCGGCATTGTTGAGTGGAAGACTACGGATCGCTTGGGGTAGTGGTTTTTTGGGGGTCGGGAGAAATCCTTGTCATCCTACGACTTCGACGGGGCGACGCCTACGGGCGCCATCATTCCTTCTTGAAGGGCGTCGGCTGTACTCCTTCCCCACTCACCCCCGCGTATGGGGGAAACCCTAGGCCATGGCCGGGCAGCAGCGTCGTCATCGTCGCAATCCTTCTTGAAGGTGTTGTTTGGTACGCGACGATTCGGAACTCTAGGAGCGTGGTGGGACTCTTCGGCGGGCGCAGCGGTGGCGAACCACCTTAGTTCTGTTGATCTGCCGTCGTCGGCTTTGTTTTCTTTTCTTTTTCTCTTCCTTTCTCTTTTGGGCTTGGTGTGTGCTGTTGCCCTAGCTGTGGTGTTGAGTTTGTATCGTTGCTTGTTTGGTGGTCGTTGGGTGCAACTATAAAAAGGGTTCCCTTGCAAAGGGAACTTTATTAGCTCCTAAACGTGCCACGTGGCGGGAGCACGTTTGTCCCGCATGTAGAAAGCAAAATCGAATTTGAACACGAAGTAAAGGAAGCAAAAACGAATTTCCCCACCCCAGCTCCCCTGTACATCCGCGCGCACACGGGTGTACATCCGCGCGCACATCGTTGTACATCCGCGCGCACATCGGTGTACATCCACGGTGTACAAACTCATGCTGCTACTTAAATCTAAAGCTCTCTTGCATACCGGTATATAAATTTGGGTACTTGCCACCCCCACCCACAACCCTAACTAATATATACAAGTTATAAGTTTTTCTTAATCTAGCGGCTCGGCTTCGTCCCCCGTCGCCGCTACCGCGGCGTACGGGGGGACTCAGCCTCGGGGCGTTAGGGTACGGAGGCTTCATCGCTCGTCGACGCGATAGCGTCGACGAGCGATGAAGCCTCCGTACCCTAACACCTACGCTAACGCGCCACACGAAAGTACAGAGTATATAGAACAGAAAGTACAGAATGTAGCCATTCGGATGTACAGATTAGTGCAAATAGGGTGTACAAGTACAGAGAAAACGGAGTACAAAGTACGTTGACAGCGGATGTACAAGTAAGTTCAAACCCGAAGTACAGCTATGTTCAAACCGGATGTACAGCTATTCAGCTTTTGGATGTACAAAAAAAAGTTCGTCAAAACCTATCGATATGGGATCTAGTTTTGAAGATCTCGACGCGAGGAGTTCAAAAGTGAAAACGGTTCGTAATTTGGATAACCGGTTCTAAAGATATTTCGTTTTTAAAATTCGGTTCAAAAAAATAAAAGGAAAAACTACCATCCCACCGAGTACAAGTAAATAGAAACGGAGTGCAAAACACGTTGACAGCGGATGTACAAGTAAGTTCAAACCCGAAGTACAGCTATGTTCAAACCGGATGTACAACTATTCAGTTTTTGGATGTACAAAAAAAAAGTTCGTCAAAACCTATCGACATGGGATTTAGTTTTGAAGATCTCGGCGCGAGGAGTTCAAAAGTGAAAACGGTTCGTAATTTGAATAAGCGGTTCTCAAGATATTTCGTTTTTAAACTTCGGTTCAAGAAAATAAAAGAGAAACTCCCTCCCACCCGTACTCTTCATTTTCTCTCTCTTCCTCCCCACTTTAACTCCTGTTGCGACACGTGGCGAATATTCAAACAAAAAAACAAAGGAGAAGGCGCCACTTGGCGCGAGGACAACGGAGGAAAAGTTCTCTTCGCGAAGGGTTCCCTTTTTTTTAGTGATTTCCGTGGTCGTTGCTTTATTTATAAAGCTGGGCGAAAGCCTTTTTCGGCAAGGCAAGTTTCCAGGCGATCTAGGCGACTGTGTAGGCGTATTTTTGTTCTTTTAGCGACGCAGTCGTAAATGGGCCGTTACAATCAAGACTTTGATTAGTACTGATTCGGTCCGATTTAACTGTCACGAAAACTCTATTGCTACAAGCCCACAGAACATTTCCAAGATGTACCGAAAATCTGTGAGTTCCATAGGCCCCCAGCATAATCTCAGCCCAAATCCTTTTTTTTTTTGAGATGTCAGCCCGCCCAAATACTTAAAGTGACTACAAACTGATACAGTGCCCTAGCTCAAACGAAACACAATAACTCCGTCGGACGTTCTATTCTCTGCACCAAGTCTGTTGCACGCGGGGATAGACGTGAGCTCTCTCCTTATCCTCTCGTGCTACAGTAAGGAGAGGCGAAAGGGAGCTCAGCTCGATCCCGTCCTCCGCCGACGGCCGATCTGCTGTTCCCCTCCCTCTCTGGTCGCCGTTGAGGTGGCCGGAGGGTGGGGGGACCTCAGATTCGTGCCGGAGGCGTGTATATAGTAAGGCAGGGTCTTCCGGCGGCGCTGGCGAGGTGGGGGCGGCGGCGGCGCGGTGGAATAATGGTGCGGGCGTTCCTTCCTCTCCTCGGCGTGGCTCTCTGTGGCGATGCCGATGGGCGCCCGGCGTTTGGTGGGCTGGGCATGGCTGTGGCGGCGGAGGTGACGGCCTGCTCGTGCTCCTTTTGTCCCCTGTCTCCGTCTCCGCGGCGGTGAGGTGGGCTCCGACCTCTCCGTGGAGTTTCTGGGGGTGTTTTTGGAGCTGGTGGTGCTGGTGCATGGCGCTGGCTTCTCTGGCCGGCCGTGGTGGCGGGGGGAGAAGCAGGGGTGTCTGCGTTCGGCGTTTTGGTGTTCGGTGGTGGTTGGATCTGTCTGGTCTTGCTCCCTCTCTGGCTGATGTTGGTCAAGCCTGGCGAGCTCTCCGTCGTGGGGATGGGGTGCTGAGTTCTTGGTCGTCATCTGCCGCTCCGGGGAAGATCAGAGAAGCTGGTGCGAAGATGGAAGGTGACGGTGGTCCAGGAAGGCGTGGACGGCTTGTCGGGGTGGGATCTGCCGGCTTCCCTTGCAGGAGGCCCGATCCGGAGCAGGTGGAGCTCGGCGCATGGCGCCGGCCGATGCGGCTCCACTGGCTTCATCCATCTCGCTGGAGATGGTGCTTCTTGCGGCTCACAAAGCTCTCAGGCAAGGGGCTCTGCTTGCTCCAAGTCGATGCTGTGAAGACGATGGTTCTTTCCTCTGATCTATGGCGTCTTCATGTCGGGTGGAAGAAGGAGGTTCTTGGTCCTCTGTTTTCCTTTTGTATTTGCGCTTGCGTTGTGCTTTGTATCCTTAATTTCATATGAATATAAGTTGCTTTCTTTCTCAAAAAAAAAAAAAAAAACTCCGTCGGACGTTTCCTATCTGACGGTCCTTTTCATCTCTCGTCTAAATTTGGTTGTCTATATTTTCATATCAACAATTGTGTAAAATGATTTATTCACGAAATTTCAATTTTTCTATTATCTCTGTTGTAAAATATAAAACGTTTTGTTAAACAAAAATACCATACCAAAGGTTTGATGTTTTCAAAATGAGGTCGTAGTAGATTGTCAATATTCTCTCCCGTATGTTATAAAAGTGTATTATAAGAGGTTGTCAACCGGTGACGTTTTGTAGCTGGAGGTTGTGGAAGAACCGAAATGCCTGGGTCTTCGGTAACACCTAGCAACAATGGAGTGTAGAGAGTATCACGTGCAGTATATGTGACGAGTTCGGTGGGTGGACAGTGCCTAGGCAAAGGGCGAATGGCATTTTTAGCGTGAGAGTAGGAATAGGCTAAGGAGTTTGAGTGGTGTGTTGGAATAAGTTTGCTGTTGGCCACATCCAGGGCAAACTATCTTGTATATCTTTTTTCTATATAGAAGTAAGGTACGCCTAGGCTACTCTCGAAAAAAGACGTTGTCAAAAAAAGTGCATTGTAAGAGCATCTCCAGTCGCGATGAATTAAAGCGTATTGGGGGCGGCTCTTCACAGCCGTGCCCCCGGTATAATGGCAAAGCAATGTAAAAAGTAGGTTGCATGCATGCATTTGTAAGAGATAATGAGGAGAGAGAAGAGTGGACCCGCATGCACGGCGTGGAGGGTGGCGTGGAGGAGAAAAGAAAGGAGAGAGAAAAAGATTTTTTGCATGCGGACATGTAGCCAAACATGTGGCTGTGGCACATGCAATTTTGTCCGGCACACTCAAATCACTCCCACTGCATAGGGTGTGGCTTGGCGCTGCCAGACGAGTTATTGGCGCCGCGGGGAAGAAATTTGGCTATTGGGACGCCACTGGGCGTCATTTTCGTCCGAAAAGGCCAATCGAGACGTCCGGACATTAGTGAGGTGGTGGAGGGGTAGCCAGGCGCTCCCGACGGCTTCCGCGAGGGAGAGAGAGCACCAGAAGTGGGGGAGAAGCTAGGGTTTGGATCGCCCCCGGGTCGCCCGCACGGGAGTGACACGCGAACTGGAGAGAGTCTGTGTTTAGTTCCTTTGCTGGATTTGTGAATGTATTTGTCCAGTGCAGGTCTAAGGGCCTTTTTGTTTGGGCTTATTTTGGCTTTTTGGCTTTGGCTTTAAGCCAGAAAAGCACCTAAATAGGTGCTTTTTTGGCTTTTAGATTTTGGAAGCCAAAGATTTGGATCATTGTTTTTGGCTTTCAAAATGCAAAAGCCAAAAAAGCACCTATTTAGGTGCTTTTCTGACTTAAAGCCAAAGCCAAAAAGCCAAAATAAGCCCAAACAAAAAGGGCCTAAGAGCATTTGTCCAGCTAGAGCGCCATTTTTTGACTAATCCACTGGAGATGCTCTAAGAGAGTGGATGTTCTGCACCTAGGAATCTACCCCGTTTTAAAGGAATAGATTTTAAACGTGATCTAAGATATAAAAAAAAAAACAAAACAAAAATTCATGTTTATCGTGAAATATGTGTGCGGCGGAAAGTTGTGCGAAATAACCTTTTATTTTTTCCTTATCAAAAAATAAAAAATTTGGTGCTGGAAAAAACTTTTCATGAGATATTCTTTTGTTAGTTTTACATAGGTCGAAAAATTATAGTTTTTCAAAAGAAAACTTTCTACGTGCACATAACACTGGATACGTACACGTGCAACTTTTTCGATTTTGACAGTTAGAAATACATTTTTCGAAAAGAGGACAGATGTCCCCATGTTTAAGATGTATTTTCCTATATTATAACTATCAATTCAACTACTATTTAAAAAATTATAGTTTGTACAGTTTATAATCCTAACGAGTATAATCCTAGAGGTTTATGAGAGGACCACAAACGGATCAACGCGCAGTCAGAAGCAGTGGCGGACCTAGAATTTTAGCACAGGGTATGCCACACACAAATTTTACGGGCCTATTGACAACGGTATTATCTTAGAAAGTAAAGAAAGAAATGATGAATATGCAATACAACAGATAAATAAATAGGGATTTTTTATTATAATCAGAAAAGGTAAATTGTTGGACACACGCACCGATGACAGGGCAGAAAAGGTAAATTGTTGGACACACGCACCGATGACATGGCGTTAACTAAATTTTTGTCGTTGCACACAACCCTAAATTTTCAAAGTATTCAACTGCGAGATAGTCATTTAGGGGACATTGAAATGCAATCAGATTGTACTGAAATGATCAACAAAAATATGTAAAAAAAGATGTTACAAAATGCTACATCGGGACATATAAAAATTAATCATATACTCCCTCCGTTCCTTAATATAAGATGTTTTAGGTTTTCTCACTTCTCTAGATTTGTATGCAGCTAGACGGTTTTTAGTGTCTATATTCACTCATTTTACTATGTATGTAGCCTATAGTGAAATAGCTAAAATATCTTATATTAGATTAGGGAAGGGAGGGAGTACTTGACTACCGAAGACTAATCAGTTGACTATGGTACGCAGCTAGCACATAACGCAGTGTAGAGTCGCTCCAAGGTACAGTAGCTAGGTATATATTTCCTTTGATTACTGATTAGACCTCAAAACTCATCATAGCTAGTCAGATCAAATCCATTGCCAAATACGTGCATGCATGGCGCATGACCATATATAGCTAGCCTGCAGGCTAACTGTATTAGCTCAGCTTGATTAATCGGTACATAGGTCAATTAACTATCAAATCTAATCAACCATGTCCCTGAATAAGACATAAATGACCGCAAGCTGTATGTATTAGCTCAGCATGATTAATTATATGCTTGCACGGCTCGGCCGCAGGGTATGCCGTGGTATAGCAGGCATACCCTGTAGGTCTGTCACTGGTCAGAGGGATAACCTGCAAAAAAAAAAAAAGCTTTCGATCTTATAAAAACAAAGTCGTTGTGGACACGCAGAAACAACCACTTAAATTTTGAGTTTTATCTTTTCTTGCCAAACCATTCAATCAATTACCAAACAGATTAGTGATGTGGCGGGTGGATATATGTTAAATGTCATATGCACAATTCGCCATTTTTTTCCCCCAAAGGGCAAACGAATGTTGTACTATTTCTCCTTTCTCTACTACTCGTGTACTGAAGGTCTGAAGCGTCACCTGCCAATAGGCATTGCAGTTCAAAATTCCAAACAAACGAAACATACTGATATGACTTACTACAGTTTGCCTTCACTTGCCCACGACATAAATAAGATTACGATTTTTATCTGTGATGTCGTGTTCATACTCAGCTTCATACTTACAACTCCGATATATAAAGAGCTCTCGAAGGAGGACTTGGTGTCTGGAGGAATATGTGATGCAGTATCCGTCAAATGCAAAATTCATTACTTTGCGAGACAGGCAGTCGAAAAAGCTCAACGCAGATGCTTGCTATGAAGAGTGATATACCAATTTGATCATCAGAAGAAGTAGCTAATGCAAATTTGCTAGTACTAACCTGTGAAATTGATCTTGGATTTACCTATAGACTAACCTCATAAAATTCACATCTGAGCAATATATCATACAAATAAGGTGTCAAGGTGGGATCCCGCCGGGATGTTACTTTTAGTGTATTTTGCCTTTTCTAGTTCAAAATTTTGTGCCAAAATTTACACTAGTAAAAGCAAAATGCACTACAAGTGGGACTTAGATGGGATCCCACTTGACACCCTACATACAAACCGTCTATACATTACCCAAAGCAGAGCAGAAGCAACGGCTGAAAGTGTGAACCTCTCTACCCAATGCCCGCACGGTCCATCTTATTAATCGTGGATTTGTATAGTAAATATATTAACAAACAGGTATTTCCAATGACAGATAAGTGAACATTATCTTCTATATATGTAGCAAATAATCATTTTACTAAAATTTGTTTGTAGAAAAGACACCAAAGGCATCTTATTATTTCTAATATATATCAACTAAAATAATAGCTAGTTCAAAAGAGAAACAATTTGGTACAAACCGACAAATACATAACAAAAATACACTGAAGACCATACTGGCCGTTTTGTTCATTCCATTGTGCAATGACTCCGGAGCACGAAACTTGCACTGAACAAGTAGAAAAAAGACCAAAACACCTGCAAATGGCATCGCCAATCAAGGATTTGAAGATATTCTCTGAATGAATATCGTTTAGACAGAGAAACATCCCAACTAACACATGCTTTCAATGCTTCACCAACAATCCAGAGGGTTAAAAAACTGGACCTTGCCACAAACCCAACCGAACGAAGAGAAGATGCCCCAACACAAACCAATTGCTTCCACGACACACCAACAACAAACATCCAAATAAAGCAAACTGATCAGGCAACAACTAATCTCACCAGCCCTTCACCGACGTATGATCGAACGTTGGCGTGATAAGGAGAGGGAGGAGATACCTTATTCCAACGCACCATCACCTCCACCACCTCACTGATGTTGCTAGGAAGATCAAAACCTAATGGCTACGAGGATATGCAAGACTTATAACAGGAACTAATGGGTCTCCACCCTCTTTACACTGACCAAACTGCCGAACGAAAGATGGGAGGGGGGCTAAGACAGTGGCACTAGGGAATCCCTAGTTTGGTAGGGAAAGAGGATATTCAAACAAAACGTTGTGATCTACTCCCTCCATATCAAAATATAAGATGTTTTGAACTTTTGCTTTCTATCCGTATCTAGACATGTTTTAGTGCAAGGTTCAAATGAATCTTGCACTAAAACATGTCTAGATACGGATGAAAAGCAAAAGTACAAAACATCTTATATTTTGATACGGAGGAAGTATATATTTTCTAGGATTAAACAAAACAATTCACAATATAAAGGATAGTGACACAGTTAATCCATAAATTGTTAATGCTTCCATAAAAGTTAGAATTAAAAAAGGATAATAAGCAATAAAGTAGATTTTTTTGCAGAAAACAATTCGGATTTAGAAGGAAAAAAACTGCACCTGTTCTTGGGCCATGTATAATGTGGCCCATATATCAAATCCTTTAGGCGAAGAGGCCCCTATTGCACGCTATGTAAGAAATTTCAGATCTTATACTGGATCACCAAATTCACGGGCCCATGATTGCCCTGTATAGCTACGTTGATATAGACTTCAACTTAGACACGTGTCTAGGGGAAATTCACCTCGTCACATGGTAGCATATGCTTCTGCTACCGAAAAACATTTTAAATTGTCAAAAAGTTCTAAACAAAAAAAAAATTGACGTATACATGTGGAAATTCTACGGAGTGAACAAAAGGGTTAGTCAAAGCAAGCTTCATTTTATAATTAAGTTGGACCTTCATGTTCAACTCCAGACCTTTGCGTCGATCATTCGGACCGTCAAACATGCGCAAACGAAAATGTGTTATTTATGAACATGTGTGGCTCAGCAGCCACACGGTCTTATGCACACTGGCATCATATGATTTCGGTGCAAATAGATTAACAAATCGCATGCGCATGATCATATATATAGTCAGAGTAGATGTTGATGCGTACGTGTTCTCATTCTTGGACTTGCAAGGTATGGCCAGTTGGCCACTTACCCATCGCATTATGGATAAAATACTGCTGCGTGCCCAACGTGCTTAGTAGTAAAGGAGTATCGTCTGCCATCGAGAGATCTCATTCGCGCCCATCTCGATCTTGATTTCCTGTGGTCCAAGGCAGCCATCATCGGCGAGGTCATTATCTAACAGGTAATCATCTAACGACATTTTGTTATATTTTGGAGGATCATTGCATGTATCGCCCATAAAGCCTCCTGTCATCGCTCTGTCTGTTTGAATGCACACGAATTGTGCGACGGGTATACAGTATCAACTGATCGAAGAGTCCCAAAATGATAACCCCAGCCCAACTCTTCAGTTTCTGCCAACCGAAAATGAGATGTACTCCGTTGTGTAGCTATAACAACTGTGCATTTGTGCCGCAAGCTCGTCAAGAGAGAGAGCAAGAGAGAGGGGGGGGGGGGGGGGGGGGGGGGGAGGGAGAGAGAGAGGGTGAGAGACAGAGATGATTGCTCAGGTGGTGCGCTTATTGCCGGCGAAGGGCACGTGGAGTCATGTGTCCAACGGATCTCCTACATTCGATCGGTTCTCGAGTTTATTGATGTGGTTGTAGTTATCATGGGTGCTGCTTGTCGCGTTGGTTCTAAACCTTCCCCGTAAAAAAAGAAAAAAAAAGGGGATCATGAAGTGTCGGCGGGAGGGATTTATCACAAAACAATGCTATCCACAATGAGAATAATTTAGGCTATTCACAATAAGAGTAACTTAGATAGTAGCATGCATCCAGTTAAGCAGAAAAGGTGAAGTGACACTTAAATAATAAAGATATAGACAAATAGAATAACATAGCTACTCACATAGCGGTTTCCAAGACAAGATGAGTCAACAAGTTTTAATAAATGATACCATCTAATTTACTTGCTTTATGTTAATTTGTAATATGAAAGTAGTAACATATACATGATACTAGTTTAATTTATTCTTCAATGTGACCGGTCTAAGTTCCGCATATAGGAATTGCGCGTCCATCCACGGCCGATTCCATAGTTCGTGTAGCAACAGACATCCAGCCGCTAAGAAGATTAGCATATTCCCATATATATACTCCCTCTGTTTTCAAATATAAAATATTTTAGATATTTCAACAAAGTCTATATACATATCAAAATCAGTGAATCTACACGCTAAACACGTTTAGATACATATGTATCACTCTTTATTATCAAAAACTAAAACATCTTACTTTTAGAAAACAAAGAGAGTATGCATGTCAGAGACAGAAAAATTACAGTTCTAATTGAAACCGAGCCAAAGAACTTTCCCGTAAAAAAGGAAAACGGGGTCATGGAGTGTCGGCGGGAGGGATAAGTTACCACCGAATAAGTTCAGACCGGCCGGGTAAACCTCGCATTCATCCATACTTGTCCGTTTGTCCCTGACAGGACATCCCACGAATCACAGATCGATCGACGTCCCGGCCGGCCGCTACCTCTGGAAGCACGCACAAGACTAGATTAGCTAGCCGTTTGTACGTCCCGGCAAATTGACAACCGGGCGTCCGTCCTCCCACCATATCGATCACCAATCAGCATGCAGTGGCCGGCTGGCCGTGGCCGCCCCCACGTCGTCCCAAGCGCGCGCCTCCTCATGGCCTCGATTTTCTTTTCCGCACGTGTCGCGCGCGACCAACCACGTAGGAGTAAGTATCTTCACCGATACTCCGGAAATATATCCGGCACCCTCCACCAAACGGCCAATCAATTTTGAATCTCGATGCAATAAATTTGAATAAGCTCTATTCAACTAAATATAAATTTTACAACCTCGACGAAATTAAAACTAAACGCTAAACCTATACCTCTTTAGATCTACTCCAATATTCCAATCTTGGAGCACTCCTTGACCGGGGCATGCACCACATAACTAAATCCTAGATCTACGGCGATTCAGATGCACTGCTCGAGCTACGACCCACAAATGTCAATGACGGAAGAGGCCGGTGACAATCTCATCGATCGGCCGGAACTTAGCCAACGTTGATGGCGATGGCCGACGTAGGCGTAGTAGAAAGCTTTCCTGGAGCAAAATCTTGAAGGTCGTGAGTCTAGTCGGAGCCGATGTCAATGATGGAAGGTGGTGCAAACAATGCAGCCAATCCGTCTCGTCCTCCTCTTCTTCCTCCTCCACTACAGAGCTGCTCAACGAGTTCGCATGTCGTAGCTCCGAGTGTGGCATGTTGGGTGAGTATTGGAGGGGTTGGGCTGAAGACGGTGTGGCATGTTGGGGGTAGAAGCGGGGTTAAATAGATGGGCGCACATGCATGTCGTGGCGTGTGCGTCTGGCCTGGGCTCTCTTGTGTGGCGTGCATGCTGATCAGTTGTTACATGCATGCTCATCGATGCGCCGCCTGCCTCATTGCTCATCGCATCATCGTGCAGGGTGGTGCATGCATATTCACTCGTGTCTATGATATGCGGGACCGACCTGTTGGAGGTGTTGTCCAACTTCCCAAGCTGACCCCCAAATTTGGAGGCCCATTCGAGGTGCCGAACAGAAATCGAATCGGACAGAACCCTTGAAGTGCCGATCGTAGTGGCAGTGCATCGATCGAGCATTCGAGCTGGACTGGATCCCATACACGGGGAGCAGAGAGCGCTTGATCCCGACCACTGACTGACATCGAGCTACACTACAGGAATGAGTCTATGTGCCGACGGCCGCTTGCTACGCCGACGACAATTTGTCGGGGCCGTCGGCGTAGCCTCCTGGCAGGCCAGCCGGTCGAGCTGGCCGTCGGCACAAAAAATGCCGTCGGCGTAGTCAAATTAGGACCGACGGTCACCGTCGGCGTAACCTTGCCGTCGGCGTAGGGTGGTTGTGCCGACGGCCACCGTCGGCATAGGTGGGCCGTAGGCTAGCGTATGGGGCTACGCCGATGGCTAGCTTCACAGGGGTACGCCGACGGCTTCGGCATACCTATTTTTTTCCTGTTTTCCATTGAGTATGAAATAATTCGTATCTTTAAATCTGTAAAGCGAAATTTAACAAAGAAAATGTCTAAATTGATTAGAAAAATGAGAGGAATCCAAATATGACATCCATATAATCTTTTTCACCATGCATATGACTTTTTGTAACATATTTTGGGTACTTGGTTACTTAAAAAGTCATTTTTTGCACTTAAAAATGGAAAATCATATTCAACGAAAAATGAAAAATGGGTTTTTTATTCAACAAAAACCCTAAACTCCTTAGTCAATACTATTCTACAACCAAGATATACCAGTGTGTCAAATATTGGCTCATTCCGACATTTTTTACTATGTTAAATGTCATACCCTATCTCATTTCAGTCGAAAAGCATACATCTTTATACCTCGTAGCTTATTTCTGTGAAGGTTTTTTTATAAAAATCTTCATAACTCATGTTTATAATTTTTTCCAGGTGGTAGGTCACATAAAAGGATGCCATGTGAAGGTTTTCCATTTTTTTGATTTTTTTTTCAATTAGTTATGTCTAACTCTAGCCCGAAACCGAGACCGTAAACCCTAACGATAAACCTAAACCTAACTGTAACTTCGATCCAGCAAAAACCATCAAAGATCTCTAAAGAAAGTATACATTGTAGATCTAAAAGTGATTTTCTCAAAAAATCATGACCAAACTATGTGGCACTCGTAGTTCAAATCAGACCCACTTCCAACGAAATCGGCAGGAACTTATCTAAATTGTTTGGAATACCTAAGTATGTTTTATATCCAAAACCAGTGTTAAATGAACTTATAAGGTGGTCTACTGTTTTCTATCTATTTGGATGTTTCTCTTTCGGTGAGCCGTTTTGGTAGCTGCTTCACAAAAAAAGTCTGTTTTGACACTAAAAAAAATGAAAAATGGCTTTTTTATTCAACAAAAACCCTAAACCCCTTAGTCAATACTATTCTACAACCAAGATACAACAGTGTGTCAAATATTGCCACATTCCGACTTTTTTGCTATGTTAAATGTCATACCCTAACTCATTTCAGTCGAAAACCATACATCTTTGTACCTCGTGGCTCATTTCTATGAAGGTTTTTTTTATTAAAACCTCCATAACTCATGTTTATAATTTTTCCAGGTGGTAGGTCACATAAAAGGATGCCATGTGAAGGTTTTCCATTTTTTTTATTTTTTTGAATTAGTTATGTCTAACCCTAGCTCGAAACCGAGATCGTAAACCCTGACGATAAACCTAAACCTAACCGTAACTTCGATCCAGCAAAAACCGTCAAAGATCTCTAAAGAAAGTATACATTGTGGATAAAAGTGATTTTTTCAAAAAATCATGACCAAACTATGTGGCACTCGTAGTTCAAATCAGACCCACTTCTAACGAAATCGGCAGGAACTTATCTGAATTGTTTGAAATACCTAAGTATGTTTTTATATCCAAACCCAGGGTTAAATGCACTTATAAGGTGGTCTACTATTTTCTATCTATTTGAATGTTTCTCTTTCGGTGAGCCGTTTTGGTAGCTGCTTTACAAAAAAGACTGTTTTGACAATAAAAAAAATGAAAAATGAGTTTTTTATTCAACGAAAACCCTAAACCCCTTAGTTAATACTATTCTACAACCAAGATACACCTGTGTCAAATATTGCCTCATTCCGACATTTTTTCTATGTTAAATGTCATACCCTAACTCATTTCAGTCGAAAACCATACATCTTTGTACCTCGTAGCTCATTTCTGTGAAGTTTTTTTTATTAAAACCCATTTTTTGAGTATGTTCCCAATTTTCTAAAACTATCAAGGTTTTGTGATGCAAAAGATGATATGGATGAAATATTTAAATTCCTCTCATTTTTCTAATCGATTTAGACATTTTATTTGTCAAATTTCGATTTACGGATTTAGAGATATGAGATATTCTATATTAAATATAGAAAGGGAAAAAATAAATTAAAATTCATTTTATTGTTATTTATTCAAAAATATTATTATTTAATAATTGCTATTTATTCAAATAAATTTTCAAAATTTAAGTTATAAAAATGTAACATCGTGACCCAGGGGTTAATATGATTGATATGATAGTTATATCAGTAAGTTCTAATTTCTCATTTGGAAGCTAATTTGGATGGAACTCAGAAGTTAAGCGTGCTTAGGCTGGAGGATGGTTGATCGAATGAGAAGTTTGACTAGGGTAAGTAGTTTGACTTGGGATTATGAGTGGAATTAGAGTTTAAGTGTGTGGCTAAGTAAGAAATTTCAGAATAGAAATAAAAATAGAATTAAAAAATATAAGTAAAAGTTTTTTTAAAAAAAATGATGAAAAAAATGAGGAAAAAAATATGCCGACGGCAAAGCCGTCGGCGTAGCCTATACCGACGGCTTTCGCTACGCCGACGGCATTTTTGGCTATGCCTACGGGCTGATACGCCGACGGCAGCCGTCGGCGTAGACCTATGCCGACGGCAATTTGACCTACGCCGACGGCTTTTGGCCGTCGGCATATCCGCAGTTTCCTGTAGTGCTAGTTGTTTCAACGTGACGACGAAAATACGGCCGTACGTATATACAGCGCCCTACTAGCTAGAATACGGCCGGCCGACCGATCTGATCCACTCACGTTCCTCTTCTGAGCGCAACCGCTGATTCCGTTTGACGTGAAGCGAAATGGACACGAGCGTACACACTTCAGCTATCGAATCTTACACGAGCGCGTACGTAGTATATACAACGAAGAATCTTTAGTTTCTCGATCGTCTTGCAGGATATATATATATATATATATATATATATATATATATATATATATATATATATATATATATATATATATATATATATATATATATATATATATATGTTAAAGCAAGAATTTTGTGTGATCTTGGTGAGTTCGATCTTGACGGCCGGGAAGAATCAAGCAACAAGCTGGCGGAGCTCGGCGGCTCGATACAGTCAAATGGTTCGTCCCCGGCTGCAGCGTGGCTGCCGGCGTCTGTGGTCGCTCGCCGGCAGGGAGACTCCGAGTGGCTCACCGTCCTCCGATCTCGGCGTTCTACGCGTCTGGAGGTCGCCGGCGACTGGAGGCGGAGTGGATCCTGGTCCTGATTGCTTTCCTCTCTTTTGTTCTAGGGTCTGGAATGTAAAAGTGCAGGGCCTTTGTTCGAATTTTAGGTCTTTCTGTGCAAGTGATGTAAAAGGTCTTTGTAATCTTTGTACCCGCCTCCCTGTTTTATGAATATGCAGCACCGGGGTCCTTGGACCCCAATCCTTGTACAAAAAAAAAAAAAAAAAAAAAGCAACAAGCTGGCGCGACAGGGGCAGAGATTCCGGAAGTTCTGTGGTTCGAGTTCGAGACATGCACACTCCGTACGTAGTACACTGCATGTTTCAAGTCGATGAGCGGCCAGAATTTCACCCACAAAATCCGCATGCCATCCAGCTCGACGCAATTGCAATAGCCTACCAAATGATCAACCTATGCGTGAGTGGATATATAGACTAACATGCATATGTCCCTCCAAAGGAATTCGCTTTCAGTTCTTCTGTTCGATGTCGATGCACATGGCGGAGGTACACCCTCGTGCGAATAGAGTCACAGTTCCCTGTCGATGAGCGTTGAAAGTTTGCAGCATGTAATATAATCAGCAAAGCAAACAACATGCGTTCCCTGGAAACGAGGTGAAGCCGAACCAAATCTCCAACCAAACTAGCTGGCGGTAGCAAACACGTTCTAGCTACACGTTTAGTTGGATTCCTTTGCATAAAAAATATCATCCATTCATACCTCTCGAAAAAAATCATTTGACTCTTCACTAGTGCAATCGAACAAAATTTTATGAAAATCCCGTGTTTTTAGAATCATTCGAAACAAAGAGTCCCTTATGGAATGACTTATGATCTATAATAAAACTGGATTACTCGAATGAAAATGGTATCATTATTTTTTCAGAATAATATTGTTAACATATATCGAACTATAGGTCTTTGAAATGTGAACCCATAACTAAAACTACGAAAATAACAAGATCCGTTACACACAACTAAAACTGGGGAAAAAGGTATGGGGGGCAACGAGCTGGAGCAGTAGTAGGAACCCAGTGAGAGTGTTCCTTACGCCGACATTGAGTTGATTGGCACAGGAAAACAAAATGTGATCGGGTTCGAATCACATATATTTTCTCACTGTTCTGCTTCACACTCCAACAAGACGAATATATGTTGCACCTCTTGCTGTGCGCCGGTCTTTGCCGTGTGCTATCTCTTGCCTTTGACGTGTGTCGAACTTTGCTGTGTGTTTTATGTGCTACAACACCGTACTTTATTTCCTTGGGCTACACACGGACAAAGAATACTTGTGTCGTGTGCCTGATATCTAGCATACGACAAAGACAGGTGGTACATGACAAAGGTACGTTCTCCCGTAGTGTCTCCTTTATATTTTATCCCAGAACGAATATGTTCCTTTTCTACCGACTACCTCCGTGGCTACTTGCTCTTCTTGAGCGTCTTCTCTGTAGATCCCCTCGCCGGCCTCCCCCCGCCAACGGCCATGGTGGCCGGTGACGAGTGGGAGGGGGGTCTGGATGCTTGTAGTGTTAGGTTTCCTTTCTTCTAGTTTCTCCCAGGCAAATAAAGTGGTGACCAGATCCAAAACCATCTACAGCTTCCATTGTCTCCCTCTCCCACAGCTCAACGAGATGGAAGGATAGAGTGATGGTGGGGGTGGTTCTCATGCCGGCACCTTCCAGCCAGCAGCCAGACCCATGGCAAGGATCTGCTTCGGTTGTCCTTGATCCCTTGACACAGCCCCTTCGTGTTATAATAATCTAAATCTGAGTGGATGGTGCTCTCTATTCCCCTTCCTTCTTGCTCATGGTGGTCGAGAAGAAGGTGACCAAAGAGATCCATTTCCTCGGATTTGTGGAGTGATGTGCGTTGACCAGTGTTTGGCGCCTCCCCGTCCTGCTGTTTTTCCCCTCCCGTGCTTTCATCTCCAGCGCTACCATGGAGGTAGTAGGAAGGAAATTAAAGTGTGGTTGGCAACTGGAGATGGTGTATTCGCCCACAAGCTATGGTGCACTCCCGTTGGCTGCGCTGGATTTGTTTCCCCAGCACATTGAGCTCATCATCGGCGATGTTCAAGGCGAAGCTTCGGCTCGTCACTTCACCGGTTCTTCTGATCGAAGGGCGACTATTTGGAGAATGAAGGTTTAGTTTGATGCATTGGAGGAAAACTTGGTGAATTATCAGATGGCTGCGATACTTGTTGGAGAGGAGAAGCACAACGATCGTGGACTTTGCTGCATTTGGATCAAAAATGGGTTTGAAGATGCTTCAGGTGAGATGTTAGAGCCTCTTCATTCGGGATGTTTCACCGATGGTTGGTGAGAGCGCCGTCGTTGTTGGACCTCAGATTTAATGAAGGGTACAAGTTACAGCTGAGCTCGGTGAAGCGTACAACAAATCTTCAGCTCGGCTCGTTTCAACCTCAGGTGCACAAGCCTATCAGAACTCTGGGAGAGCCGCCAAGCCAGGTTACTATAGGCAAGCACATGGTCTGAGGCCCTTGAAGACTGTGGTTGTGGTTGCGCGTCGGAGTTCTCGCCTGATCCGCCATCAGGCTTCTTCTGCAGTCTCCACTCGTTCTCCTTTGGAGCACTTCTTAGACCTTATCATTTGTATGTTGCAAAGTTCTGTTTTGTATAACTTGGCTTGTCGAAGTTCCTCACCTTGTATATGTGCTATAATATAATATATCCTTTTCAGTTCAAAAGAAAAAATATCTCATTTTTATTTCTTGAACACCACTGTCTGCGTCCACGACCTTAGCCACCTCCACTTGCTTCTTAGTACTACTGACATCACCACTTCCTGTGCATACGGGGCCTCTACTCCTTCTCCAACGTCATGCACCAGAGCACGAAATTAAGCCGTTCGTATTGTCACCGATCCGAGGGACCAGATCTGCATGTTCTACCGGAGGGTAGAGCAGGTATTAGTTGGACGAAAGGGACGAGATTTGGAAAACAAAAATACTCCTCCTGGCTTCCATCTTCTTTTCCGCACGTGTCGCGCGCGGCCGACCACGTAGTACGTCCCGACACCCGAGCACCCGGGCCGGTTTGGTGTGGCACACGATCGAGAGGGCCGGGGTCGTACAACGTACATGTCTCGTCCTGCTTGATGTTTGTTGCGAGTTCGAGCTGGATCCCATATACGGTACGGGGAGCAGAGAGCGCTTGATCCCGACCACTGACTGACATCGATCGAGTTGTTTCGACGTGACGACGAAAATACGCCCGTACGTACTACATACAGTGCCCTACTAGAATACAGAATACGGCCGATCTGATCCACTCACGTCACGTCCCTCGTTTGAGCGCAACCGCTGGGTGCAACTAGCTGAGCTCGTTTGGCGTGGGGCGGTATGGACACGAGCGTACGTACTCAGCTAGCGAATCCTACGAGCGAGCTCATTTATTCATAGGTTTTTAAGGGTTCTTTTGAATCGTAGGATTTTAAAAATATTTGTGAAGGAATGAAATCATATGAAAAAAAATTCCTTCGTTTGATTCATAGGATCATACCTCACAGACAATAATTCCGTATAAATCTTGTGATGTAAATTTTATTTAAAAAATAACATGAAGTCCTAATCAAAGGGAAGCCATCCTCACGTAGTTTCCATAGAATCAAATTACACATTTCATTCCAATTCTATATAGGTTTCTCTATTTTATCTTACCATAGGATCCAAGTAGAGATGGCATCTCAATCTTATAGGTTTATTACTATATTCATAGGCTTTTCCTAACCTATAAATCAAATGACCCTTACATAGTAGAGTAATAGTAGCGCTACACAAGGAATCTCTAGTTTCTGGCGTGACCTGGGCAAGTTCGATATTGATGGGAACCAACTAACAAGCTGGCGCGACAGGGGCAAATTGTGCCAAGTTCTGTGGTCCGAGACACACTCCGTACGTGCACTGCATGCTTGAACACGATCGGTCGATGTGGCCAGCATTTCGCCCAGAAAATCAGGCCGCATGCCATCCAGCTCGATGCTAGTATAGGCTGGCTGGTGTTGCAAATAGCATTATTAACCTATGCGTGAGTAGACTAACATGCATATGCCACTCCAAAGGAATTCGCTTTCAGTTCTTCTGTTTAATTTCTGGTCGATGCACATGGCAGAGGTACACCTCGTGCGAATAGACTTTCAGTTCCCTGTCGATGGGCGTTGAAAATTTGCAGCTTACTCACCAGCTGGCATGGAACATGCACGAACCACGTAATCAGGAGAGCAAACATGCTTTCCCTGGAAACGAGGTGAAGCCGAACCGAACCTCCAACCAAACTGGTGGCAGCAAACACGTTCTAGATACACGTTTGGTTGGATTCCTTTGCATTACGTTTTGTTGAACAGAAAATCCATCCATTCATACGTCTTGAAATAATTCTTTGTTTTTTTTTTCTCCGGTGCAATCAAACAAACTTTTATGAAAATCCCGTGTTGTTAGAATCCTTCGAAACAAAGATGCTCCTATGTCCAAACAAAAAACTCTTAAGAGGGGGTGGAGTTTTGGCTCCCGGGCGCAAATGCACCCTATATTTAAAATCTATTTTTAAAAAGTTTCAAAATGTCAAAAAAATTGGAAAAAATATTCGTGCATAGATCTTAACATGCTTTCCGTCCCGAAGTCGTTTCACAGAAAACCAACATTTTTTGTTGCCTATATAAAAAAGACAAAATTTGGTGCTAAAATAAGCCTTTTCATGTGATATTTTTTTTTGTCTTTCTTGCACAAGTCACAAAAAATATTGATTTTTCACAAAACGACTTTATGAACACATACAATGTGAAGATGTATCTACGAAATTTTGTTTCGAAATTTTTCGACATTTCAAAATTTGGTGCCAAAGTGGATTTCTCTTATGTAATCTTATATTTACTAATTGTAGCCTCCCTACAAGACACCACATTAATCCTGATGATTAAAGACGTTTAGCCATCTGATCTACCAATGTTCATATGCAGAATGTACGTACCCCTCCAGCTGTACGAGGCGCAGCTCTCCTTTTTCCTGTCTCTCCTTCTGTAAAAACTTAATAAGAAAAAGTATCGAATCAATCACCGTCTCGCCATTGATAATACAATTGGATTACTCGAATGAAATTAAATGACATCATTATTTTTTCACAATAATATCGTTAGCGATTTTTTTAATATTTTATACCGCATTTCTAAAAGAAGTCAAACAAAAAGTCTCCTTAGAACTCTTAACTTTGGTATTTGTTATGCTATTATATTAATGACCTCATCCATGCAATTAACGTCCCACTGCTCGCCACATTTGTATGTTTACGTTAGGGATAGTTCACAAACACAACCCTTCGGATGAACAACAACTAGAAATATGCTGTCGTTCGATACTTTGCAACTAATTTCTGAACTCACAATTCTCTATTAAGATCATTGATACACATGTGTGGTTGAGAGTAACGTCTCACATGCAAAGTCTTACTGGTATTCTCATCCTCCATCGTGTCGAACTAACAAATCAGGGCAATATACTCCTGTCGAAGACTGAAACGATTCCCTACTCTTGTGGGTATCATAATTTTACTAGCCTATGAAGGCCTCTTCTACCACACACGAAAATATTTTTAGTCTTCATCCGCCTAGCTTCCATTTTAAATGGGGGCGTCGGTTTATACTAGTGATCTACCATGAAGAGTAGATCTTGAGGCGATCTTCGGTCTTTGCAAACATTCATAGAGAAAATCGACAACTTAATTTGGAAGCTGGGGAACTCCAATGGTGGGTTTCCCATAAACCAAGAGTAACAAGCTTCGCGAAGTCTCAATGGTGAACCAAACCATAGATATAGGTTCACTCATTCTTTGTTCTCACTTATATGTAAGCTAGCTTGGTGGGTGGAGAGAGGAGATCTTAAGCTTCTCTGAGGCCACCATTGCTGGGAGAGACTGTGTTCAAAGCCTTAGTTGAAAGGTTACGTGCATAGAAAACAAAAACAAATCGCCTCTACACACTGATACGTCTCAAACGTATCTATAATTTTTTAGTGATCCATGCTAGTTTTGTAATATTGTCACATGTTTTTACTGTCATTTATATCATTTTTATGCATTTTGTCGGACTAACCTATTGACAAGATGCCCAGTGCCAGTTCCCTATTTTTGCTGTTTTTGTATTTCAGAAAATTTACTTTTGAAAATATTCTCGGAATTGGACGAAAATTTATGGAGAATTTTTACTCGACGAAAGACACCAGAAGACCAAAGGGGAGCCTGAGGGGCCACCCACAGGGCGTAGGCGGCCTCCTGCCGCGGCCCCCTAGGACCCGTGGGTGGGGCCTGCCGCTGCTCCTGGGGCACCCCCTCGGCCCCCTCCGATGCCTATAAAATCCCTTTTAACCTAAAAACGTCGAGGCGGCCATTATTTTCCAGAAACTCGACCCGACGCACCGTCACCGAAAACCCTAGTTCGGGGTCCAATCTGAAGCTGATCCCGGCACTCTGCCAGAGGGGAGATCGATCCCGGAGGGCTCTTCATCGCCATGCCTTCCTCCGGGATGATTTGTGAGTAGTCTCACCTTGGACTACGGGTCCATGGCAGTAGCTAGTTGGTAGCCTCTCTCTCTTGTGCTTCATGTCTTATGATCTTGTGAGCTGCCTAACATGATCAAGATCGATTATTGTAATGCTATGTGATGTGTTTGCTGGGATCCGATGGATTATGAAGTTATGTTCAGATTATGCATGATTCTTATATGAGTAATTTATGTTCTTGCATGCTCTCCGATGTCCGTAGTTATTTTGGCCAAGTGATTGTGTGTATCTCCAAAAGAGGGTATTTATGCTAGATAGTGGGTTCATGCCCCCTTTTGTTCCTGGGCACGAGTGACAGAAACGTCTAAGGGCGAGGGTGTGCTGTTCCTACTAAGGGTAAAACAGCGTGTCTCTTTTGATATTAGTATTGCTTACTTCATGCACTTTACTTAATGCAATTATCTGTTGCTTGCAACTTAATACCGTTGGGTGACAAGCTGGATAGCGATCCCACGGTGGACTTTTTAGACAAAGACGCAGTTGGACTCAACGGTCTTTGTTTTTTGTCGTGATGCCTCCATAAATATTATCATGTCCTTTTTGTTATAGCTAAATTGGGTTTGTGTCATGATCTTGTCAATTGCCTAGCTGTAATTCGTTCACCCATCACATGCATATTTTATTTACTTGAGAGACTCCACTAGTGAACCCATGGCCCCCGGTCCATCTTTTTACATTGTTTACAACCTCATTTACTTGCTTTTAATCATCATTACTCCTCTGGTCACTTTTCATATTTTATCTATTTCATCATACAATTAACTGCTTTGTTTTCTGCGAGACCGGAAAGATTGACAACCTTTCCGCCGTTGGGGGCAAAGTATTTTGGTTGAGTGTGTGCAGGTCCACGTCTGTTGAAGGTCAAGCGCCAGAGATCTCCAACATTCACTTCGTTGTTGATTTCAAAATCCTACTGATTCGATAAACCTCGGTTCCTTAAACGAGGGAAAACTGCTACTAACTACAATTCCGTCTTCGCTTGGGGCACTACCCAACTTATCAATATCTACCATCAAGCAGTTTTCTGGCACCGTTGCCGGGGACTTTGGAGCTACAGGAAGGGGAGTCTCATACTCTCGTTTTTGTCTTGCTTGCTTTATATCTCGTTTAGTTTATTTCCCTATTTCAAAATTTTAAAACCCCAAAAAAAGTGTAGTCTTTAATTCTGTCATGTTATTTTATCCTGTCTTTATGTCTAGCTTTACCACTCTTGATATGCCTCTGTTAGCCGAGTTCTTTACCTTCAAACAAAAGGGAGAAGAAAGTTTTAAAAATGCTTAGGATAGAATTTCAGAATTACATCAAAAGATCCAACCCATGCTTGCTATGTGTGTTTTACTGAGATGCTTTTATTATGGACTATCTGATGCATGCAAGCATGTTTTGGATGTCATTACTGGAGGAAACTTTCTTGAAATTGATGAATTAGAATCCCTTAGAATTATAAAAAGGCTTAGTTGTTTTTCCCACCAATGAGAAAACTAATGGAATACATGGTAGATTAGATAAAATAGAAAATATTTTATGTAATCTAAATTTAAATGGAATAGAGGTGAGCTCTAAAGATTATCAAATCCTTGAAATAAATGGAGATTGGGAACCGTATATCCCTATTGAAATAAATGATCAAAGGTTCCTTGCTTATTGTGATATTGGTTCTATGATGTCAACTATGCCTAAAATGGTTTTCGATGCTATGAATTTAGGAGACTTATTTGATTACCCTTTTTGTCACTCTCATTCTGATGGTAGCTCTTCAAAAATTTATAAAAGAGTTAATGAAGTCCTTGTCACTTTTAAACATAAGACTGCTTTGGTTGATTTCTTGGTTCTTGAGTCAAAGGCTCAAGCTAATATTGTTCTTGGAAGATCTTTCCTTCGTTCCGTGGGAGCTTTTATTGATGTTAAAAAGGGCTGCATACGTTTTTGTTTTCCCATTAGGGGCAGGTTCTCCTTTCCCCTCAAAGAGAAAGAAGTGCTTATTGAAGGAAAAGTTGCAATGGATTTCGAAAAAACTTGATATTTGGCATTGCGCCTAGCTAAAAGGCGTTAAAGAAAAGCGCTTGTTGGGAGGCAACCCATCTTTTATTTTCAGTTTTCTTTTTGATTTTCTTGAGTCATGAAGTTATTACCTCTGTAGAAACTTCATTGTATCTTTTTCTTTTGGTTTTTTGTGTAAAGTTTAGCCTCTAATGCATTGAAAGTGCGAGGTATTGTGTTGCTGTCCAAAAACAGATTTTGTGCGCCTGTTGCACGAAAATCCTAAAATCGCCGGAATTTTATCTTTTTCTGATAATTTTTTACAGCAAGCCTGATGCTTTTATCTATCTTTCGTTAGTTTTAAGTTTTTTTTATTTGAGCTGTAGAAGTGTCTCGAAAAATTCGATCTTTACCGACTGTTCAGATTTTGACAGATTCTGCTTTTATTTTGCATTTGTCTCTTTACCATCGTCATATGTGATACTCTAGGGGTAGAGTGCCACATTGAGGCTTAGTAAACAGTAGCTAATGTCTAATGAAGTTGGTTTACAATTTGTCATGAGTTGAACACATGTGCATTTTAATTTATGAGCACTAACCCTCTAATCAAATTATGAGAAGTTTTGTGTGAAGGGAGTTTTCAAGTTCCAAAGGAGAGGAATATGAAGAAATCGAGGATGGATCAAAGCTCAAGCTTGGGGATGCCCCCATGGCACCCCCTCTGAATATCAAGAACTATCAAGAGTCAAAGCTTGGGGATGCCCAAGGCATCCCCTCATCTTCATCGACTATCATAAGGTCGTCTTCGTTGAACTTTGTTTTTATCACTTTACATATTATATGCTATGCTTGGAGCGTCTTTTTACTTTCAGTTTTGTTTGTTTGTTTGCTAGTCATATCTTTGTTGCATCATAGCTTTATTTGTGTGGGAGAGAGACACGCTCCGCTTTTTTAGTTTGAATACTCCTTTGCTTCGCTTATATCTTTTTGAGTATTCTTAGCTACTGTTTGTTTTCTTGTAAGCTCTCGCTTTTAGATTTTATCTTGTTTAGAGCTGCTAGTTGCTAAGTTAAAACTCTCTTGTTCTTCACTTATACTTGTTGGAGAGTTGTTGTTGAAAAATTGCTTGAATTGTCAATGCGACAAAATGCTGTTTGTGTGATGATAGAATAAAATGAAAAGCCTGCATAGTTTTGTAGATCATGGTGTGGATACTTGATGCTTCTCAATTGTTTTGAGATGTTAAGTTGAATGCTTAAACTTGCTGGTTATTTGAGTGGAATTGATCAGTAAAGAAATATGGTTGAAAGCTTGAAATTGTGTGGTTTTTCACAGTTGTTAATTCATAGTGCTAATTTTTCCATCAAAAGAATTATTTGGTCAACAAGGGAGACGGTGTAGAGTTTTTATGGTTATTACCGGTAAATATCTTTGTTGCTCTGTTACCGGTTATTGATAGATGTTTGCTTCAAATACTTTTTTTGCTAAGCCTAAAAAATCGTACTGAGTGTATGGTTCACTCGTGCATCCAATCCCCAAAGCCAAACCTTCTTGCCAGCTGAGTCCACCATATCTACATATGCATGGTATTTCCTACCATTCCAAGTAAATTTTTCATGTGCTACCTTTAAAAATTCAAAATAGTTCTTCTTCGTGCCTCTGTTTTTAACCTCATGAGGGAGCAGTAGAGAGCTAGATATAAATTGTGACAAGCGAGGTCATTTCCCCCCTTTCACCCGGTGTTGATGGATTACGTCTTCACTTGAATCAACCCGAGAGCAGCTTGAGTAAAATATAAATATAACTCACCATTCTCCTCCGCGCAATGCAAATCTGAGAAATCAGCTCAAACATTGGACAGTGGTGAAACCAAGGAGAAAGAAGAGCGTACTCGCTTCTCTAAAAACTAGTTGCTCTCACAAGTCTAAAAGCCTTGCTTGTCATGAGGGACTAGATAGTTTCTCTGTTGTGAAGTCGTTGACGAAAGCATGCATAACTCAAAATCATTTTACTTCTGTTTTAAAAACCAAAAAGCTCTAGCACATGACTAATCCCTGCTTTCCTCTGCGAAGGGTCTTTCTTTTACTTTTAATGTTGAGTCAGTTTTCCCTTTTTCCTTCTATCTCCACAAAAGCAAACATCTAGCATTGACCATGGGTATCATTGAGCATATTACATTATCAAGATTAAACATGAATCTTTATATTGACTTTATCTATAAGATAAGCCGTTATAAGTTGAAGCTCTTTGCTAATGCTTACATCTTCCTTTGTGTTGATTCTCAAACACTTTTGTCATGGAATTATTATCCTTGTGAATTAGTCAAATATGTTGATCACATTGTTTTCATGTCTTTGACATACTATTTATGAAAGGTTTTGCTTGGATGATTCAACTTGCTTATTCATTACTTTCTTGCTAACAATTATAGACAATTGTTTTGTATTTCTTCATTCACATCCTTTGATTTGCATAACTATCTTGATCAAGATTATGTTGGTTGCATGTCTCATCAAAAATTATTTGTTATCACTTACCTACTCGAGGATGACCTCGAGTAGGAGTTAAGCTTGGGGATGCTGATACGTCTCAAACGTATCTATAATTTTTAAGTGATCCATGCTAGTTTTGTGATATTGTCACATGTTTTTACTGTCATTTATATCATTTTTATGCATTTTGTCGGACTAACCTATTGACAAGATGCCCAGTGCCAGTTCCCTGTTTTTGCTGTTTTTGTATTTCAGAAAATTTACTTCTGGAAATATTATCGGAATTGGACGAAAATTTACGGAGAATTTTTACTCGACGAAAGACACCAGAAGACCAAAGGGGAGCCTGAGGGGCCACCCACAGGGCGCAGGCAGCCTCCTGCCGCCGCCCCCTAGGACCCACAGGTGGGCCCTCCCCTGCTCCTGGGGCACCCCCTCGGCCCCCTCCGACGCCTATAAAATCCCTTTTAACCTAAAAACGTCGAGGCGGCCATTATTTTCCAGAAACTCGACCCCAATGCGCCGTCACCGAAAACCCTAGTTCGGGGTCCAATCTGAAGCTGATCCCGGCACTCTGCCGGAGGGGAGATCGATCCCGGAGGGCTCTTCATCGCCATGCCTTCCTCCGGGATGATTTGTGAGTAGTCTCACCTTCGACTACGGGTCCATGACAGTACCTAGTTGGTAGCCTCTCTCTCTTGTGCTTCATGTCTTATGATCTTGTGAGCTGCCTAACATGATCAAGATCGATTATTGTAATGCTATGTGATGTGTTTGCTGGGATCCGATGGATTATGAAGTTATGTTCAGATTGTGCATGATTCTTATATTAGTAATTTATGTTCTTGCATGCTCTCCGATGTGCGTAGTTACTTTGGCCATGTGATTGTGTGTATCTCCAAAAGAGGGTATTTATGCTAGATAGTGGGTTCATGCTCCCTTTTGTTCCTGGGCACGAGTGACCGAAACGTCTAAGGGCGAGGGTGCGCTGTTGCTACTAAGGGTAAAACAACGGTGTTAATGTCTCTTTTGATATTAGTATTGCTTACTTCATGCACTTTACTTAATGCAATTATTTGTTGATTGCAACTTAATACCGTTGGGTGACAGGCCGGATAGCGATCCCACAGTGGACTTTTTAGATAAAGACGCAGTTGGACTCAACGGTCTTTGTTCCTTGTCGTGATGCCTCCATAAATATTATCATGTCCTTTTTGTCATAGCTAAATTAGGTTTGTGTCATGATCATGTCAATTGCCTAGCTGTAATTCGTTCACCCATCACATGCATATTTTATTTACTTGAGAGACTCCACTAGTGAACCCATGGCCCCCGGTCCATCTTTTTACATTGTTTACAACCTCATTTACTTGCTTTTAATAATCATTGCCCCTCTGGTCACTTTTCATATTTTATCTATTTTATCATACAATTAATCGCTTTGTTTTCTGCGAGACCGGAAAGATTGACAACCTTTCCGCCGTTGGGGGCAAAGTATTTTGGTTGAGTGTGTGCAGGTCCACGTCTGTTGAAGGTCAAGCGCCAGAGATCTTCAACATTCACCTCGTTGTTTATTTCAAAGTCCTACTGGTTCGATAAACCTCGGTTCGTTAAACGAGGGAAAACTGCTACTAGCTACAATTCCGCCTTCGCTTGGGACACTACCCAACTTATCAATATCTACCATCACACACAACGACCAAGATCTATCTGCGAAGATACAAGCAAAGAGATCACATCTAATAGATCTAGATCCAAACAATCAGATCTAGATCTAAAACTTCAGATTCACATTGGATTCATACCGACACCCTGTAGCAGAAGTAGATGTCGATGAAACCCGTGGTAGATCCTCGTAACCACGCCTGGTACAAGGATGTTGTCGGCTCGGTGCAGATCCCCACAACTAAGCCTAGTCGTGAAGATGTCGTCGATCCCCCGTTCCAAGCCATCAGCATCCTCACACCGGCGTCCCGCAAGAATAGTATCAAATGCATGTATTATCCCTCTAAGGGCTTGCACGCATACATCCTCTTCAGTTCGGCAGAACTTTGTCGTCCATGACTTAGTTTCTACCGGAACAAGTATGATAGAGATTCCCAACACATGGGACAGAGATATATCTAAATCTAATGGAAAGGACACCTCAAAACCATTAGATTAGAATCTAATCTAAAGGAAGCGAGGAGCAACTCCACAACTCAATATGTGGGGTGGAAGGGCTGCCCCTCCCCTCTTTATATAGGGGGAGGAGGGAGGTTAGGGCCGGCGGGGGGGGGGGGGGGGGTTGCCTTGCCCCCCAAAGAAGGGATGCGCCCACATTGTCCCCAAAGGTCCATTTGGCCGCTCCTCTAACATGGCCCCTAAGATATGGAAATCTACACAAAGTAGTAACATGTAATCTTACATTGGTGTAGAAGGACGTACGTAAAATATGATAACCTGGTAATTAAGTTAGTGATAATAATCTGATGACTACCGATAGAAAATCAAAACATGACCACACGGGATCTAATTCAAAAATCTCGTCACGACTAAGATAACGATGAAAACACATTTACAATAGTATTAGCGATTTGAGAGATATTTTATAATTTAAACATAAAGCCATAATCGAGCTATGTCATCGTTTACATCAGCATGCATGCACTGATACAGCGTGTTTTGTGCACCGCCGTCAAGTAGCCCTTTCCAAAATAAAAACCGCCTTCTTTTCCTTAAAAATGCATTATGCAAATGTTGATTTCAACTTAATTTGAATCCTCACCTAAAAAATGAACTTAATCCAGAATCAACCGAATCATATCCGCGCAAAGATAGCCTTGCACATGACTACATTATCCACACCTGTTTTGCGCGTTATGCTAAATAATCTGGCCAAAGAAAATTAAACAACTGGACCCAAACGGCAATGTTTATACGGTCAGTAGGTAAGGGACCTACCGTATGGCCGCATATCTATACCGGGACGGGACCGGTGGGCGGTGGACCAAGTCTCTTCTTCCTTAAAACGCCTCCGAAAAATCTCCCCATTTCCTCCCAGCGCTTCTTCCCTGCCATTCGAGGAAATCTTTTGTCGCGGGATTCGATACGCCAATCGATCCGAGGCCGAGTTTTCCATTAATTTGGGGGCGGGTTCGCCGGAAGATTGGGTTTTTTAGCTCGACGTGGCGCCAAGCCGGTAGGAAATCGGAGCATATTTTGGTCGATTTTGCTCGATTTGAGTTCACCGGGGATTGAGGTGCGACCATTTGATCGAATCAACCGTGCCAGGCCTGGGTTCGAGAATCACTTGCTCCGCATATGTGATTCTTGAATTGTGCTCGCCTGAATAGAAGGCTAATTGGCTGTTTCTTGGCTCAAATCCCACTCCCCTCGGCAAATCTGAGGCGCTGGGAGTCGTTCGCGAAGAAGGCGGCGGCAAACCGTGCAATTGGGTCTTAGATGGGGACGGGATCGAGCATCCTTGGCGCAGACGGGGAGTGGGGCGAGACGTCGCTCGGCGACATGCCGGAGAGCTGCGTGGCGGCGGTGCTGCTCAACCTTGACCCGAAGGGGATCTGCCAAGTAGCCTGCCTCAACCGCGCTTTCCGGGGCGCCGCCTCCGCGGACTGCGTCTGGGCCGGCAAGCTGCCCGCTAACCACCGCTACCTTGCGGCTCTTGCAGCTGCCGCCGATGATGAGACCGCTGGCGACGGAGACGGCAATGCCAAGCCCTGCTCCCCTATGTCGACTAAGAAGGAGATTTACGCGCGCCTCTGCCGACCTACTCTTTTTGATGCCGGTACAAAGGTAACTCATTTAACTAAGTATTTATAGCAGTCTACTGGAGCTGATTATTATTGTGTCTTCCTATCCATAGATTATTAATTGAGAAGATAGATTGGTTAATAAATTGGAGGATGAATCTACTTTCTTTTTTGTTCATGTTTGGTTCGGTTGGCTCTAGTTTAATTGGCAAATATGCTGTGGCTTGCAGGAATTCTGGATTTTGAAGAACAAGGGAGCTCTTTGCATGTCCATCTCCTCAAAAGCGATGGCGATCACAGGTATAGATGACCGAAGATACTGGAGCCACCTTGTCACAGAGGAATCAAGGTATTTTCCTATTGCTGATATTTCTTCAGACCCAATGCATGAGGCTCCCACACAAGGTGGGGTCTGGGGAGGGATTATAGGAACCAGTCTTACCCCTGCAAAGTGCAGTGCAGAGAGGCTGGTTCGAACCCAGGACCTCTTGGCACAAGTGGAGAGGACCTATTGCTGATATTTCTTCCATATAGATTTTCTCTATGAGATGTGAATTCCAGTAATTTGGTTATACGATTCAGGTTGAAAGCCTTATGAACTAGAGTTATTGCTGGCTTGTTCTTTCGTACTCCCGGAAGATTAAATTATATTTTTATATTGATGTTTCAGGACATTCAACTTACAATTGTCCACACAAATAGAGGAAAAAAATAGATAATAACATTGTACTCCCTCAGTTCCACAATATAAGATGTTTTAGCCCTTTTTCACATTCATACTTGTACCACATGTATTTAGACATGTTTTAGTGTATATGTCCACTCCCTTTCACTCCTTTTAGTCCGAATCTAGACAACATGTGAAACATCTAAAACATCTTATATTTTGGAACGGAGGGAGTATTTGCTTAACTTGATTTAACTAGTGTGTACTCTTTGATAGGACTATAGATTGATTTAAGTCTATAGGTGGTTAGGTTATTATGTGCTTTCATGGTATACTTGATTGATGAGATACCTTTCTTTCAAACTGGAAATCATTTTAAAGTCAGGAGTTAACCTCACGTTGCCCAAATGTTGCAAATTGTGTAAGCTACATTATTTGATTAATAGTCACTGCACTGGGATGTTAACCTCTATTAGCATGAACTAGATGTTAGTCAAAGTGAAATATATTCAACACCGATTAATTCACAAGTTGGTCATCTGTGAGGATGATAAGGTTTCCTTTTACATGAATCTACTACAATATATAAAAACTAGGTTATCAATTCTGTTAATCTTTGCTCTGAAGTGATCATCCTCATATTAATCAAGTAAAAATAATTAAAAAAACATATTTTCATCAGAGTGGGTCTAGATTATAACTACGTAGATGTCAAGAAAACAAACACATGTTCACAAACAAATGTACATAAATGAAAGAAGTCTCTGAAGAATGAGATACTGGAGAATAAATATGGTGGGGACAGAACCATTTTATGGAAGAACATTCTTGCATTCAGTGTATGGGCTATGAAGCGTGGAGATTGCAAGGGAATGCACAGTTACACATAAAATGGGAACATGGTGGATATATTTATAAGATTGATAAGGTCTTGGCAATAATAGACTTTTTATTTAAAGGCATGTTTTACTTTGGCATTTTTAATTAAAAAATATATATTAGAATGACCCATCTCGATGCTTTTCTAAATGTACCTTAAATGATTTTTTTTCGAAACATATTTCGTGTACATAAAATTCATCAATATGCACTATTTACGATACAAGCACTTTGTTGTTCATTCTTTTATGATATAATCTCAAGTCACGTGAAAGATACATTTAGAAGGGAGAAGTGGTGTAAAAGATGCATATAAAAAGAGTGACAGAAATGTATTTTTGGAATCATCATTTGATGCAGTGTTGAAGTATATGAAGTCTTTTATCCCCCTTGACTAGTAGTCATGGCTTAAGTTTAGTTCCCAAAATGGTGGCACAAGTTAACCCACCGAAATGGACAATTTTTTTTTCTGGGTGAACCGAAATGGACAATTGACCCTACCAAATTCTGTTTTGTATTGCTAAACCAGACCTAATCCACCTAATCTAGACAAACAGTATTCTGTACTATATTACCAGGTTCGTTGCCAGACAAATTCTGCATTAAGCTAACCTACCTAGATTAAGGTTACCGAACTTAGTTATGTTTAATCCTTAACCAACTAAACCTTAAAGGTCATTTACACGTTCCTGTTTTTTATGCTGTTTAGCTCTATGTAAATTGTAGTAATTTCACGTTGCTTTGTTTTGGAATTATCTTCTTCATACCTGTTCTGTATGTTAAATGTGTTTTGGACTAACAGTGTATCTTGTAATGTCCTAGTATTCCATTAGAAAGTGTTGGTGTATTGTTTTCATGATTGTAGTCAGGTATATTCGGGGTTATCAGTTTAAGATATTGTAACTTATGAAATACTTGATTACAAGATCTGCTGCCAGGTGTTTAATCTTTTGATTTTCTCTACATTTTCCAACCCATTTAGTTTCCTCGAGTATCTAAATCTATACCAATATAAAAAGCATGAGTTAGCATATTCAATCTTGGTCATCCATCCACTTATCCCACGGTTGATTACTGAAAGCGCAATCACTCCCTCAACCCCACTTAACTCCTGTACTGACCATCACCTTCTAATTCTCCTCTTATCTTCCTTGTTCCACATGTCAGTGGATATTACCAATTGACACTGAATATATTTCAAACGAAGTAAGTATCTGTTGAAGAAAATGAATGACATATTCATTATACCGCACATAAGGTTAAACATGTACAACTACTAGCATATGCAAAGGAAATGAACTTTGCATATGTACAACTACTAGCATATGCAAAGGAAATGAACTTTGCATATTAAGTGTTACATAACTCTTCAAATTTTTCATGATATGATCTGTATTTTGTTTGGTACAAGCTGTATCTTCCTTTCATAGATTTGTGGTAAATGGAGGTTTGCTGAGTTTCTTCCCTCTGCTATTTCAGATTCCATAGTGTTGCTTATCTTCAGCAAATTTGGTGGCTTGAGGTGGGTGGGGAGCTTGATTTCTGCTTCCCTGCAGGTTCATACAGCCTGTATTTCCGTCTTCACTTGGGACGAGCGCACAGGCGCATGGGTCGTCGGGTTTGTGGGACCGAGCTCATCCATGGGTGGGATGCCAGACCCACCCGGTTCCAACTGTCGACTTCGGACGAACAACAGGCTACAACGGAATATTATCTGGATGAACCAGGAAGCTGGATTCTTTACCATGTCGGTGATTTTGTCATTTCAAACTCCGATGAGTTGATCAGCCTGAAGTACTCAATGATGCAGATTGACTGCACCCATACGAAAGGTGGCTTGTGCGTTGATTCAGTTCTGATATATCCAGAAGGGTATCAACTCGAGAACATGAAAAGAGTCAACATGTAAATTTGCAGAGTGGTTTGCGATGCTCCAGCAGCACAGGCAATTCAGAGGGAGATGGCTAGTATTTTTCCTGTCCATTCTTATCTGAAAGTCCGTGTATATATAATTTTTTGTCTTCTTGCTTACTTTCTGAGAGTTTTGCATTTTGTTCTGTATTCTTTGTAGTGTTAGTTACACTGGTAGGGAGGTAGGAGAGATCTAGAAGCAGCTTAACTTGACATCTTATTTGTGGAGTGCACAGCACTAGTCGTCTGAAATAAGCTGTCAATGCAACTTCATATGTAGTTTTCATCAGCATAATGATGTGTGCTGAGCTGAGTGGTATTCCTCTTCACCTTTGCGTGATCCTACTCACATGACTAAAACTAATTTTATCTTCTTGAATCTTGACTATTCGTGTATTCCAGAGCTTTGTTTGTTGCCGTGTAACAGTTCAAATACATGAGAAGTTGAGAAGATATTCTGTCTAGCGATTGTGTTGCCTGGTCTGGAAAATCTTGGACTTACGTTAACACGGGCGCGCCTATACCCCATGTCGCGCGGACGCAACTTGGCGCCGCGTACCCCTTCCCAGCGAATGGGCCGGCCCAAGTGGCTCCGCGGACCGCGGCCAGAGCAGGTTTTTTTTTTTCCGGTTTTACTTTCTGTTTTCTCTTTTTCTTTTCTGTTTCTATATTAATATGAAAATGTATTTATATTTATGAAATAAAAAACAAACAAACGATAATAAAAAACAAAATATTTATATGTAAATAATATTATATTTATTTGAATGATTTCATAATGTGAACTTTATATGGTATTTGAACAATATTTTAAAAATATGATTTTTTTATTGTTTAAACGATTTTTAATAAGAACATTTGTATCATTTGAACGATTTTCAAAAAATTTACCTCATTTCAATGATTTTCAAATACGAACATTTATGTTATTTGAACGATTTTTCGAAAAGAAACATTTAATTTATCTCATTTGAACTATTTTCAAATATGAACATTCATATTATTTGAACGATTTTTCGATAAGAACATTTACCTCATTTGAACAATTTTCAAAATATGAACATTTATGTTATTTGAACGATTTTATGATAAGAAACATTTAATTTACCTCATTTGAACGATTTTACGAATAATATTTACCTCATTCAAATGATTTTCAAATATGAACATTTATGTTACTTGAACGATTTTTTAAAATTTATTATTTAAATTATTTTTAAATATGAAAAATTTCTCAATAAAAACGTTTTTATTATTTGAACAAAAAACCCAAATCTAAACTCAAAAAGACAAAAGACAAAAAAGGAAAAAAAAGAAAATAACCATAAAAAGAAATAATAAAAGCGAAAAAAAGAAGAAATGCAAAGAAGTAAAAAGACAAAAGAAACGGAAAAAAAACGAAAAAGTAAACAAAAAGAACCAAAAATATTAAACATAGTACAAAATAAGTAAAATAGAAGAAAAAAAGGAAAAAAACAAGACATAAAAACGAAACATTACCTTATTTGAACGAAAAAATAAGACATAAAATAAACATAGTTTGAACAATTTTCCAAAAATGAACAATTATGTTATTTGAACGGATTTTCAATAAAACATTTATCTTATTTGAACGGATTTCAGAACATGAACAATTATGTTATTTGAACGAATTTTCAATAAAATATTTATCTAATTTGAACGATTTCCAAACATGAACAATTATGTTATTTGAACGGATTTTCAATAAAATATTTATCTTATTTGAACGAATTTTAAAACATAAACAATTATGTTATTTGAACGAATTTTCAATAAAACATTTATCTTATTTGAACGATTTTCCAAACATGAACAATTGTGTTATTTGAACGGATTTTCAAAACATGAACAATTATGTTATTTGAACAAATTTTCAATAAAATATTTATTTTATTTGAATGAATTTTCAAATATAAACATTTTTATGTTATTGACTTTTTTAGAATATTTATGTTATTTAAAACAAAGAAACCTACTCAATTTTTTCACAACATAAACATTTATTTAAAATAAAACTAAAAAAGACAGAAGACAAAAAAGAAAATAGAAAATAAACATTTAAAAAAGAAAAAAAGAAAAATGCAAAGAAGAAAAACGAAAGAAATATAAAACATAAAAACGAAAAAATAAAAGAAAAAAGGAAAAACGAAAAAATAAAAAGAAACAGAAAACCAAAAAAAAAGAACAAAGAAACAGAGAAAAAAGAAAAAGAAACACAGAAAAAGAAAAAAACGCCACAGCGCTATTGGGCCGGCCCAATATGGTCGAGGGGGGGGTGCACGGAGGTTCGTATGCTCCGCGTTACGCGGAGCATAGGAACCGCGCGTTAACACCCTTTTATGGCAAATTTGCAAATGTTGGGCCTTGGACTGAACATATTCATTAGGGAGGACATGCAACGGCAATGTTACAGAAAACCTAGGACAGGGAGCCCATTTAGGACAAATGAGGCGAATATGAGAGCACCTTTTAAAATGTAAAATAGGCCTGGGTCTGCTTGATTTTGACTCTACGTGCTAGGAATTCAGAGCTTCCATTAATCAAGAAGGGAGATTACAATCACGCTATAAGACTGGTGCTAGGAATTATGGGATATAGTTCACGGAAATTTGTTTTGAAACATGGGAGCATATACTCTTGCCAGTCGGAAATAATATTTTGAAATGTAAAAAAAATCCGAACAAAAATTGGCGAGAACACCTCGGTATTTAATGTGTGCGTGTCAAGTTTCAGGCAAAACCGATATTTATTGTGAGTGTAAAAAACACAAAAAATGCATCGTTAAAAGCCTTTTTAGCATCAAATTTTCTCCTTTTTGCACGACACAAAAGATATCGGTTTTTTGTGAAACGACTTGGTGAGACCAGTTTTTTGTTCAATTTTTTCGACATCTTAAATGCGATTAAAATGCAATTTAAAAATTAGGAGCATATGCTCCCTGGTGCCAAAACATCACCCCCTATAATTTAGCCACACACATCGCCGTCCTTGAGCACTAGCTCGTTGTCCCCATTGACAGAACAAATATAGAAAGCTAGTAAAAACCCCATAAAGCTCTTTGATCCCCTAGAAGATAACAACAACTTCATATCCCCTCGCTCATCATTCTCCTACAGTTTCAATAGTCCATTTTTTTTTTGAAACAAGGCAACATGCTTGCCTTTTCATTAATTAAAAAGAAAGAGTTTATGACCAATACATGACCGAGGCCAACACCACCCTAAACACGAGATGCGTGTTATGGGGACATACATAATGCAAAACAAAAGGCTACTCTCCCGGGATGAAGTTTATCAGACATTTCAATGTAGAGATGTGCATGAAGATTTAGAGTTATGCTCATTACAAAGCCTTCAGGAGATGGGGGCACTAGTAGGAAATTGGCTATAGCCGCCGGCCTACCGCTGGCGAACAGAAATAAACGTCCGTCAGCGCTGTTTACCACTGGCGAACGTTTATTCCTGTTCGCCAGCGGTAAGAATGTACCGCTGGCGCACAAAATAACATGCCCGCCAATGATAAGTACGGTCTAGCAACACTAACTTACTACTGGCGAACAACACCCCTGTGCGCCAGCGGTATGGGTGGGCATAAAAAACCGAACCCGAACAACGAACCCGAAAAGACCGAGACCGAAACCGTAATGACCGAAAATTAAAAGACCGAATTAAATTCGGTCCTAGAAACTCAAAGACCGAATTAAATATGGTCTATTCGGTCATCACCATCAGGAGACCGAATTACCCATTATGACCGAAGATTTTAATTCACGAAGGATTAATGCTCACGCATGTCAGATTATGCTCTGCTTGTTTTGCTTCTCTCATACTAGGGCACCTATTTTGTATGGATGCATGCATAGAACGCATGCACGGAGATCATGCTCGTTTTGTACAGAGAAAAACAAGGCAAAATTTGTATGGAATGCTCACTGTCCAGAAACTTTCTATCATATATTCATGTGTGCACTTGTTGTTGTGATATGTGTGAGACCATGTGAAATTATGTGTGCATTTATTTGTCAAGTGACGACTTTTGCTGCTCGTTTTGTATATAATTGTGTTGTTTGAAATCTGAAAATATAATTAAACTGGTGTCCCATTTCTCTATTTGATCTATATGGTCATGACCGAAGACCGAACCGAAAAAACCGAAGACCGAATACTGATAGACCGAAAAAGACCGAAGCTAATTTGGGTAGCATTTCTAGATAACCAAAATATTTCAAGACCGAATACACATGACCATCATTGATAAGTTAGAGCCGCCCTACAAATCGGACACTGATCCCCGACCTCTCTCTTCCTTTTTCTTTCTTCTCCTTCTTCCCCGATCCACTTTCTCTCTCCTCTCGCCGCTGCTCGGGACACGCCGCCCAGCCTCGCATCCTACCAGGCGTCAGTAGACCGGCGGGGGCGAGCTCCCCTCGACTGCCCCGTACTCCTCCGCAAGCAGCAGGCGCTGCGCCCGGGCGGCCGACGGGCACCTCCACGAGCAGCCGGCGGGAGCCACGCAGGGCGTCGTCCACCTTGCGCTGTTGCAGGGAGGGCCACACCCCGTAGACCGGATGTGGGGACCCCGGACTAGCCGTCCGAAATACCCTTGTACCTACTTCAGCGATCCCATGATCAGTGTGTCGCTGAGCATAATCAAACTGGTAATCAAGGAACATCCATAAATACCGAAGGAATTTACTTACTTGATTGAAGTCATACTCTTCAATAGGTACTTGCAGCGGAAATCACCAAACAACGTGGAGCCCAAGTCATTCACCTTAACCCTACAGGCAACTGACTGGGAAGCGCCCTAGTTCGCATTGACGTCATTTCCGTCCTCTTCTTCAAGCTGCTCTTCTTTAAAATCTGGCTAAGACAATAGCCAGGGACGAAACCAATATGAGTACATTTGATTGTACTCGCAAACTACCCCCGAATGAGCATGCACTACACTTTTTATAGTTTGAGTAAAACCTTGTTTGCTTTGAAAGCTCTATCCTTATTGAAAAGAGAAGGATATACTTTTGTTTAATACAACTTTGTCTGAAAACTCTACAACTTTTGTTAAAAACAAATAAGGAGAATTTTAAAACTTTTCATAACCCTTGTATATTTTTTTTTTCGAAAACATCCATAGCCTTTGTTGAAAAAGAAAAGAAGGCTTTTAGATCTTTTTCCCTTTCCCATAAAACTGTCTTTGTAAGGAGTTTCTTTTTAAAATGGTTTTTCCGAAAATAGATGTTTGTTGAAAAATGTAAGAAGTCCCTTTTTAAAAACGTTTTTCTCGGAAAATCACCATTTTGTTTATTTCTCCAAAACTCCTCCTTTTTCGACAATAACCCTTCATGGTCATTCAATCCCAACAACCTCATGCCGGCCCATTGGCATAGTTGCATAAAACATCCTCCACTTCATTTTCTCTTTCAAATCTCAAATCTTTTCCAAAACTTGCACATAGGACCGAGCAGTTCGTTCCAGCTGTCCATCTCCGAGGACTCGGCTATTCGAATAGTTTTACACTCTGCCGAGGCAGCACGCTTTTCCCACATCCATCCGGTAACTCATCGTGTCTGCCACGTCCCGCCATACAAGGTGTATGCGAAGTTGAGTCACCGACCATAGCCTGTCCTTTGCTCATGCTAGTACAGGACCCTACCGCTACGAATTCACCATTCCCTCGACACCTAGTACAGGATCCCCCGTCGAGGAACCTAAGTGTGAGGACTCGTAGTTCTGCCCGGCGAGCGAACCCTTCAATCCCCCGTCCATCAGACACCGGGACCCAGGTCAGGGGGTAGGTCGCCATGACCATCCCCTCATGGAACGAGGTCATCCTCGTTGTTGAGGAATCCCATACTAATATGAGCAAATTATATGACTACGCCCTTGCCCATATGTGGGTAGATGTGGTCGCACAGGTTATTGGCTGTTCAGTAAGTACAAGGACCCAATGTGCATTTTTCATAAACATCACCATTCACCATTTCTCCACTTCAACACCGATCTCACGGCATTCCACATTTATCCAAGTACTTCCAAAGGAGTTTTGAGTAAACAATATTTTTCTTTTCCCACCCTATAGTTTGAAAAAAAAAATCCATCCAATACCTCCATATAGGGTGTCAAAATAATATACTTGTATTTTGGAAAAGGGTTTTCAAAACCATAGCTTTAGTGGCAAAAACCACATAAATCCATTATGCTCTTTATAAGTAAAACAGGTGAATCAAAATAGATGTATATAGGTGCAAGCTCAGAGAAGTAGCTTGCCTATTTTCAGCATAATGTCTCTGGACTTCTACTCACTGATCAAAGAAATAAACTCTGATTCTTGTCCAATAAATCCTTCCCAAGGATCACTCTGGTAGCGTTTATATCTAGCGTCGCAAAAAGGAAAGAACGCAATTCAACATACAGTAGGACACTCCAACAACAAACATCAAGCAACACTAACAAACAACAATCATGAGAGAAGATTATTATTTAACAAACAAGTTTGGCAATCACCAACACTACTCATGTTTAAAAATTATGATTAAAGTTGTGATTAAGCATCTTTATTTAAACAGGAAATACTTCAGACAAAAGTTAAGCCACCTATTATTCTCCGTAATTCTAAATATCTTACCAAGCTAAGGTAGAGATATTACTAGATACTCAAGCTAGTACTCAACTTAAAGACCACCAAGTTTATCAAGCAAGGCAATTATATTAATAACACAAAAATAATCTCATCATCAAAATAAACAAGCAATACATACCATTATTAAACTACTAAATCAAGCATCACAACAACTCTCAAGCATCACACATAGCTACTGCACTCACAAAGCAACACAATTTGATTTCAATTTAATTGAATTAACTATTATTTAATTAGGTCTTAAATATGGCAGAAACTAGTAGTGCATGTTTAATTGCATAACTTATGTTCTGTTGATCACAAAAATATGAACTAAAATTCTACAGAAATCTACTAATGTGTAGAAGACAAGCCAGTTGGATTTAATTCAATTGGAGTTATTAAACTCCCTATATAATTGTTTTGATCCAGTAAGTTAATATTCTAGTTTTTGCTACAACTCAAGTTAATATTACTCAAAAATTAAATCCTTTTAGGGGTAACTAACACTGATTGAATTTGATCTAACAAAATTGGTCCTAACTCATTTGGATTAACCATTATTGTTATATAAATGTTTTAGTCCAGAAATGCTTTCTGACTTTCAACAGATGCCAAATAATTAATTATGCTCAATTAAATCTACCAAAATTAGGGGAGCTAAGTGATCATAGTACTAAGCTAAGAAAATTGGTTTGACATCATTTGGACCATTTGAGTATCAGAAACAAACAAGTTTAGATTTTATACCTTCTGTGGTATTTTTAATACTACTCTTTATTTACTAATCTAAATTAGACGAAACAACTTTGGTGAGTTAAAGAATTTCATAAGCTTTCCAGAACATTTGAGTTTGATTTATTTGGATTCCTATTTCTCGAGTTATTGATTTTTAAAGTGGAGTCCAGTACTGCTTTTCAGTGTTTTAAGAATTAAACAGAAAAAGGTGAGGCGCCGTTGGATCTCGATCCAACGGACGCGATATGCCGCAGCGACGGAGACCACCATCGGGCGGCGCCACCGCGCCTGGGATGACGAGGTGGAGCAGGGTATCACCTAGGGGGCTCGGGAGGCGACGGAGTCGACGGCGACGTGGTGCAGAGGCTCGGGGAAGATGACGGGCTGACTCGCACGTGCTGGGGGGGGGGGGTCTCGGTCGACGGCTGCAGTTCCGTGCCGAGCTCGGGACAGTCTCCTTGCCGGCGAACTCCTCCGGTGGATCCTGAGCACGGGAAAAGAGGCGAGGGTGAGCGGCGGGGATGATGGGGAGCACGATGCGGTGCAGAGAGGGAAGAGAGGGAGAGAGACACGGCGTGGCCGTGTTCGTCTCCTACCTCGGGCATGGCCGAGCTCGGAGAAGAACCGGGGCAGCAGTAGCTCTGCAACAGCGGCTCCGCCCTCCTAGTGGTGTACGAGAGGTGGTGGATGAGGGAGGGGCATTGGTGTGGCTTGGAGAGGGAATGCGAGGCTCGGGCGGGGTATTTATGCCCGAGCTCCGGTCCATGGTGGACACGGCGCGGGAGCGGTCCGGAGGACGACCGGGCTCGCCATAGGGGCGGTGGAGGTGTGGCCACGATGTTGGGACAGCAGGGAGCAAGAGGGGGTGCGTGGAATCGAGCTGAGCGAGCTCGACGTGGGGGACGGCCGTGTGCGCACTTGGGCGGCGCATGGCGTACGTGCTCTGGTGCGACGCAAACGCGGCGGGGACGGGTTCTTGCGGGGCTGGTGTAGCTGCGAGAGGGAGCAAGGAAGCAAGGGAGAGAGGGGGGGGGGCACGGGCCAGGCTACCACGGCGTTGCCACCTTTACTGCACAGGCCGACAATGGCGCGGCCGCACGGGCTCCTGTCCCCTGGCGCTCTCCTCCTGGTCCCCGACCTCCTTTCTTCGATTTCTCGAGCGCAGTGAGGTGAGGGAGATGCAGGAGAGGGATTGGGGGCAGTAATTCGACGAATAAACCTCGAATTAGCTCGATTTGATCTCGTATTGGATTGATTTGGGGAAGAACATGGTGGCTGCCCACCAAGTGTTCGACGAACTGTGTGAACCATTTTTAAATTTGAATTTTTTTGGAAATTTATTTTCATAATTTTCTTCACAGATGTTTATATGGATTTGTGGCGCTGTGGTGGAATTTATTTGATAAGTGTAGCACCATGCATTTGATGATTTAAAAAGATAAAGAAACGTTTGAAATTTAAATTTGGATTTTTTTTTGAAAATAATATTTGGAGAGGGAAAAGTTGTAGAAATAAATTGAGAGTGATCAAATTGTCACCCCACTGAACTTTGTAAGAGGGAAATAGAGAGTTAGGTAGATAGAATAATTTATCAGGATCACTTATCTAACTCATGATCTTAACTTCAAATCATTGACTGATTTCAGGAGTTTTGTTTTTATTTAAATCACATTCCAAAGTTGTTGTCAAGTGTGTTTTATTTCAGTATTAAGTACAACTGAGGAATTACCCTCACAAGCAACAAACAGAGCAATACCAACATCACAATCAAGACCACACAATTCAAACCACAAGAATAAATCACACCACCATTTCCATAATTAACAATACTATCTTGTAAAAATGATCACACTCAATTATGACAAGATGATGTTTAAAGGATATCCCAACTCACCACTTAATAGTTTTTAAAAAGGTTTGATAAAGAAAAATATGTGGGGTAATATGTTTCCTACTAGTGTTATTTTCAAATGGAGTGGAAAAAATGGGAGTTGCATATACATGCAAAATATCATGGTTGGCAATAGATAGGAGATAACATATAGATCTCCATATTTTTGGGAACACATAATTTTGGAAATACTTTTACTTTCTCAACTAAAGGGTATTTTATTTGTTGCTGAAATCAAACATCATTGAAATAGACTTTGACCAAAATAAGATTGAAAAAGATATATGGAATCTACTCTTATCATAATATGAGCACCAAGTTTAATATATTTTTACTTGGGGTTGGGTTCTTGATTAATATTTACTAGTTAAACAACATAAACATCAAATCACACAAGGCCAAACAGAACAATATAAAGTAAAACATAATTAGTAGTGAAGAAATTTTAAAAAGTTTTTGTTGGTTCTAAATTTTGAGTTTTGTTAATTTTTATTATAAATTTGGGATGTTACACCGGACCTGGATCCCCGTCCCCGGCCGCCGTCGACGACCTCCACTACTTTCTCCACCGCCGCGTTCAAGGCCTCATGCAAGATCTCCTCCTGCTGCTGCTGCCGTTGAGGTCTTGCTCGCCTGCAAGATCTGTTGCCGCCGACGACACCAGTCCGACATGCTGTCGCCGTTCAGGTCTATGCCCTCCTCCTCTCGCTCCTGTTCCCGCTTCCGAGACCTCACCGCTGACTGCATCCCCGTGCCTCCACATCCCCCTCGCCTGCTGGAGCTCCCGCGTCTCCGCCTTCCTCGCCATGGCAGGGCGCCCAAGCAGTAGCAGCAGCAGCATCGGCCGACCACATCTGCTCGATCCCCTTCCTGTAGCTTCACAGCCCGCGCCGCCACTCGGTCCTGGTTCTCCAATTCCGCTCACTCCGGCCGCATGCCCCTGTCGCAGTCACGACCCTCTGCGTGGCCGACCTGGAGGAATTCGTCAAAGGTACGAGCCAGATCCACCACCATTCATTTCTCTCCCAATCCTCCGTACAATTCTTTGTTCTGATGGAGCTTGGCGATGGGGACGAGTGGTGCAGTAGTGCTCTCTGATTTGCCTCCGTACTAAATGAGAATGATTATTTATGCATAACTAGTAGTTGCATTCTAGGTGTTTCTATTTTTAGTTGTTCATCAGTGTTATTGAAAAGAGGTGGACTATAATTTCTCTTGTCTATGATAGAAGTTTTAGTTACTATGGAAATTGACAAATTAATGAGTATTCTATTAATTATGTCTAGATAGATTCGACTGATTATTATGTCGTACATATTTCTGTGTTGGGTGATACAATAATATCCACAAGTAATAATATTATTATTTACACTTGATTGCCGGACTGAACATGCATGCTTGGTGTAATCTGCTGCTAACTGCTAGGATTCACCCAATAAATAGTAGAACTCAAATTCAGACCACTGTTGTATAATGGTAGTGTTTCCTGCTATTCTTATTCTTAGTGGAGTAAGTAGTGATTTCTTAATGTGAGGATATGTTGTTGGCAAAAATTTACAGCTAACTCCTGAATGACTTGCATGAACTAATTCAACAAAACCATTCGTAATGCATGCTCACTTACTTTACAGTAGTGGTGTGACCTGAAGGTTTCTCTGTTGCTTTTTCCCCGGTTGGGCTATTAACTATCAGTATATTCCTGTAAGTAACAATTACAATTAATACCAGTAGTACAACTGGGTGTGCCATATGCCTATTAGGATTAACTAACCTGTCTGATAGGCTGAATGCGGATATTATATATGCTGTCCAGGATCAATCAAGATTCATTGTGGCTTTCAAGATTTAGCTTTTGAATAGACTTGTGAGATTTTTGTTGTCAATTATATATTCTTATGTCAAAGTAAAACTTGATTTCAGTTTTGTATCTTCAGCTTTCTTATCAACTGAAGTTAATTGGTAGCGCAATGAAAGCACCCTCACTATATTTTGTTCTCTTTGTGTATTGAAGTTTCTTTGGCATATGGTGGCGACAACATCGACATGGCGCTGCGAGAACGAGGACGGTGACACGGGGCTACGAACACTAGGACGTCGACACGAGGTTGCAAACTCGAGGACTTCGACACGGGGTTGCGGCAATGACGACGACATTGGGCTGACGACGACATCGGGGCTGCGGCAACGATGACGACATCGACACGGGGCTGCTACAGCAATGGCGGCATCGACACGAGGTTGCGGCAGCGACGATGTCGACACCGGCACAAGACGACGCATTTTGTAAAATTATGTAGGCATATATTGATTTATATAACTGTATTTTGAACTAGTGCATAATGACATGTATGAATCTATCGGATAAATAGATTAATTAATATGGTTTTTATTTTTTAAAATTTTTAGTTATTTACTAGTGGTGCACCATCGAAATGACCCGCCACTAGTATTAATATTTTTTAATTCTCAAAATTCTACTACTGGCGCACACATGCAGGGGTTCGCCGGTGGTATTATTGTTATTAGTGGCGCACACTGGTGATAGCAGCGCTGACACACCCTCTGTTCGCCAGCGGTAGGCAAATTCGATTCGCCACCTATAGGCTTTTTCCTACTAGTGGGGTGATCATGGAGGTGATCACCTTCCTATGTACACCTGGGCGGAGGACCGAGGCGGACCAACACTCCATACCGAGTCCATTTCACTGGCAGAAGATGAGGAGTTGCCAGCCATCTAGCAATCGTGACCCAGATGCTGACAGAAAAGCGATAGTGGAAGAGAATATGGGTCCCCGATTTTTGCACATGCCGACAGAGAGGGCACACCCCGCAATTTGCCAACTGCATGCGCCGCCACAGCCGACCCACTGTGTACACCCTGTTTTGACTTTTGAATGATCAGCCATGCAAAGAGCTTGCATTTTGGTGGAGCCCAAACATTCTAGACCATGGTGTTCAAGGGCGAGTATAGGCCCCAACGCATAAGCCGGAGACGAGGAGTAGACACCCGAAGGGGAGTGACGCTAAGCAATAGATTCGACTACCTCGACATTAAGGTCGATACCCCGCAGCTTGGTCCATAGGTCTACAAACTGGGAGATGTGATCCACCGCCAGGACGGAAATGAAGTCAATTTGCCTGATCCAAGCATCCTCGCGACGGTCCAATTATTTGTCTTGCACATGCATGCGGAAGATTCCAGGAGCAATATACCTAGGTCGGCACTCTAAGAGCCACGGTGAGTGTCGGAAATCAACAATGGACCCATCCCCAATAGACATCTTAGTTGCCGCATAAAAAAGGTCCATGTCATCCTTAGTACATGGGCTTCCCATCCTGACCCAAATGTTCTTCGGGGCATTCCATTCGAACCACTACCAACGCAGACGGAGCGCTCTCACTAAGGTGTCAAGGTTGAGCACCCCAAGTCCACCAAGAGATTTCGGCTGACAGACGATGTTCCATTTGACCTTGCATTTTCCCAGGAAACAGAAGAGGAGAACGCCTAATGGTGTAGATAACTACTCTTGGGAAACCTCAAGTGGAAGGTATGATGTAGCATAGAAGCAAATTTCCCTCAGTGAAGAACCAAAGTTTATCGAACCAGTAGGAATATCAATCTCAGCAAAGTTTAAGTAGGACCTGCACACCAACCACAAAACTCCTTGTCCCCAATGTTTTAGGAAGTTTGTCATGCTTCTCGTCTCGTCAAACATAAGAGATTAAACATATAGTGTGAAAATTATACGTGAAAACAAATAATATAAAAATGTACAAGCCAAGAACAAGTAAATAAGGTTGTAACCAACATAAATACAATGGACCGGGGGCCATATTTTCACTAGTGGTTCCTCTCCATAAATAATAAAGCACTGTTGGGTAAACAAATTACGCATGCCAATTGACATAAATGAAATCAAGATTGTGGTAGGAAGATAGTTCATGGCAATATTCATGTAAACATTACAACAAATTATATATACCGCCACCCACACATCATCAATAATTAATGCATTGTTTTAGCAGGTGGAAAATACTTGGTCATAAAAATATTGCAACAATTATCCCATGAGGTAATAGTGTCTTTAGGTAAAGCTAATAACCATTCTTTTGCTTTTTCTCTAAGTTATTCAAGTGCATACTGATACATGTCAAACATAACTATAATTTTTGATTGATCCATGCTAGTTATATGCCATTGTTACATGTTTTTATCATCTTATTATATCATTTTTAGGCTTTTTGTCGGACTAACCTATTGACAAGATGCCCAGTGTCAGTTCACTGTTTTTGGTGTTTTCTATTTTAGAAAATCCACTTCTGAAAATATTCTCGGAATTGCGCCCAAATTTAAAAAGATTTTTTATTTGCCACAACGAAGTTGGAGACTGAAGGGCGACCTGGGGGGCCACCCAGGGGCCAGGGGCGACCTCTGGCCGCGACCCCACCTAGACCCGCGGTTGGGGCCCGCCCCTACCCTCTGGGCACCGCCTTGGCCCCCTTTGACGCCCATAAATACCTAACTAACCTAATTTCTTCGAGGCTGAAAGTGCATGGTTGCCCCCATGCATGGTTTTGGTAATTAATGACAATCTCTATGGACTAATGTTTGTATTGAGCTATATTTATATGTGTGTCCATTTGTATTGCTTGATCTCCATTTGTTGGAGTCAAGGCTAAGGGAAGAAAAATATGTGTTGATCAAGGCATGTGTTGATCAAGGCTTAGTGCGTGTGGATCAACACTCAAGTCCAAGTGAAGATATGCCGTAGAGGTGCTTCTCCCATCTTGGTGTATGGGGGAGCAACAAGTGAATCTTCACCAAGCGAAGCGCAATCAAGAAAGGTGTTGCATCTTGAGGAGATGAAGATCGTCTTCATTGACCTCAAGTGGATTTATGCGCAAGGCAAAGGTATGATCTTGATAGGGTTTCTATTTTACCGGTCTCGTGTTGTTTAGTGAGAAACCGGATTATAGGATAGGTAACCGTACTATCAAGAGGGGCTCTCGACCGAGTATCGTGATCATATCGTCGTAGAGAGCACAAACCTTTGCATCCATGCAATCATCTTTATTGGTTCTTATTTGTCTCTTATCGTGGTGTGGTCTTGGTGCTTGTCATGCTCATCATGACAAGGCTAAGTTCACCGAAAACGGTTTTCATATGCGTCTTCTATTTGCGGTTTCGGTATTGCAGATTTTGCCGGTTCATCCGTGCGGAAGATTTATCTCTTCCATTTTTTTGCAAAATCTCCATTACTTGTTTGCCATTTCCAAGGGTAGCTTTTGTCGTCCTCTTTCCAACAGAATTGGTTTCATTTCTTTCGGACGTCAATTGCAAAAGATACGGCTTTTTCGGTTTGCGAAAAGGAGCTTTTACCTTTCCCCATTTGCTTTTATAATATCATGATGGAAAATGATGTTTCTCTACATATCCTTGTAGATTTTTTCATTGCGAGTCCAACGAGCCCAAGATAATCGAAAACGGAGTCCGGATGCAAAAGATATGCCTGTTTTCATTTTGCTGTTTCTGCCAGTTTTCAGAGGGGCGGAAGTTCCGTGGTTTAGGCCGGAAATTCCGGCCCCCGGAAGTTCCGGCCCATTTTTTCGTCTGAGCTTTTTGGCTAAGTCTTTTCGGCGATTCTCTCTGTTGGGGTTCCAGAATTTTGCCCCGGAAGTTTCTTCGGAAATTTCCGGGGGTCCGGAAATTCCGGTCCTTGGTCCGGAATATCCGGCCCAAGGAAAATTTGGCTAAGTCTTTTGCGTTTTTCTCTCAGGTGGGGGTCCGGATCTTTGCACCGGAGGTTTGCTCCGGAAATATCCGGGGCACCGGAAGTTCCGGTGTAAGCACCGGAAGTTCCGGCCCCAGGCCGGAAGTTTCGGTACTTAACCCCGGAAATTCCGGCCCCGCGCTGCTCCAACGGCTAGTTTTTGGGGGGAGGCTATAAATAGCCCCCTTCTTCCCCAAGAGCTGGTTGCTCACTTTGCTCAGCTCACTTACTCTCTCTCCTCCTTAGTTTCAAACTTGTGAGCTTGATTCCTCTCAATCCCTCCGATGATTCTTGCCCAATTTTAGGGATTCAAGAGAGGAGATCTAGATCTACCATTCCACCAATCAAAATCTCCTCTAAGTGAGGGGAACTAGTGGATCTAGATTTTGGGGTTGCTTTGTGTTCATCTCCTTTGTTCTTCCTCTCTTATTCCCCCCAAAGCATTTGTTGCTTGGTTGGAATTTGAGAGTGAAGGACTTGACCACTTTGTGTGTTCTTGCCTTTTGCATTAGTTGCATCGGGTTGCTCTCTCCACGGTGATACGTGAAGATCGAAGTTGAGAAGCTTGTTACTCTTGGGTGCATTGTGTTCCCAAGAGTTTGTGCCTCTTGGGTGCATTATGTACCCTAGATGGTTGGAGGTGCCGCGAAGACTTCGAGTTGTGAAGCTTCGGCACGTTTTGGGAGCCCCCAATTGAGTTGTGGGTGTGTGCCCCAAGGAAGTTGTAAAAGGGCTCCGGAATCCGCCTCGAAGGATTCCAATAGTGGAAGGTGAACCATTGCGGTTCATCGGAGAATAGGGTGAGGCCTTTGTGGCGTCTTGAGTAGGCCTCTTGTGGCGAGCTCACACCCCTCCAACGAGACATACTCCCTTAACAAGGAGGAACTCGGGAATACATCCTCGTCTCCGCGTGCCTCGGTTATTTCTATACCCGAGCTTTTACTTATGCAATTTATATTGTGATAGCCATCATGCTTGAAGTTTATATCTTGCTATCACCTTGTTGCTTGCCTTGCTTAGCATAAGTTGTTGGTGCACATAGGTAAACCTAGTAATTTAGGTTGTTGGCTTGTTAATTTAAACACATAGTTTTATTCCGCAATTATCAAGCCTTTAAATAGAAAAAGTTTTAATCGCCTATTCACCCCTCTAGGCGACATCGCGACATCGTTTGTTCTTTCAGGGGCGACAATTTATTTTCCACGAACTCCACCCGAAGCCGCCGCCACCTCGAAACCTAATTTGGGGAGATTCTGAAGCTGCCCCTCGCACGCTGTCGGAGGGGAGATTGATCCCGGAGGGCTCTACATCGCCATTCCTTCCGCCGGGATGATGCGTGAGTAGTTCCACCTTGGACTACGGGTCCATGGCAGTAGCTAGATGGTTGTCTCTCTCCCTTGTACTTCATGTTTATGATCTTGTGAGTTTCCCTACATGATCAAGATCATCGACTATTTGTAATGCTATATGATGTGTTTGTTGGGATCCGATGGATTATGAAGTTATGAACAGATTGTGCATGGTTCTCATATGTTAATTTATGTTCTTACATGCTCTCCGATGTGTGTGGTTGGTTTGTCCAAGTGATTGCCTATGTCTCCAAGAGAGAGTATTTATGCTAGATAGTTGGTTCATGCCCCCTCATGTGCCTGGGCACGAGTGACAGGAACGTCTAAGGACAAGGGTGTGCTGTTGCGACTAAGGAAAAAACAGCGGTGTTTATGTCTGCATGATTATAAATATAGCTTACATCATACACTTTACTTAATGCAATTGTCTGTTGCTTGCAACTTAATACCGATGGGTGACAGGCTGGATAGCGATCCCTAGGTGGACTTTTTATACAAAGATGCAGTTGGACAGCGGTCTTCGTTATTTGTTGTGATGCCTACATGAATATTACCATGAACACTTTGATATAGCTAGATTAAGTTTGTGTCATAATCTTGTCAATTGCTCAACTATAATTTGTTTACCCGTCATATGAGTATTTTCTTTATTGGAGAGACACCACTAGTGAACCCATGGCCCCTGGTCCATCTTTTTACATTGTTTACAACCTCATTTACTCGCTTTTCATACTCACTTGCTTGTTGGTCTGTTTCCATACTTTTATTCACTACACTATACGTTTAACCGCATTGTTTTCAGCAGACCGGGAAGATTGACAACCTTCCTGCTGTTGGGGACAAAGTAATTGTTTGAGTGTGTGTAGGTCCACGTTCGACGACGGTTAAGCGCCAGAGATCGTTGACGTTCACCTTGTTGTTTATTTAAAAGTCCTACTGGTTCAATTAAACCTTGGTTTTCCACTGAGGGAAAACTGCTACTTGCTACATCCACGCCTTCGCTTGGGGCACCACCCAACTCTACTATCAATACTCATCAAGCAGTTTTCTGGCGCCGTTGCCGGGGAATTTGGAGCTGTAGCAAGGAGAGTCTCGCACTCTCAATAACTTTACTTTGTTTTTGTCTTGCTTAGCTTATTTCTTGTTTTGCTTATTTACTTGTTTAAAAATTTTAAAACCCCAAAAAATTAGTGTAGTCTTTATTTCTGTCTTGTTAGTTTGCTTTTTTAAGTTGTGTGACTTTACTAGCACTAATAATAATCATTTCATATGCTCTCCAAATGCTCCACCCGCTAGTAAAGCGGAATCTTATGAAATTAAACCTGCTTTGCTAAATCTTGTTATGAAAGGGCAATTTTCCGGTGCTAGTACTGATGATGCCGCCTCTCATTTAAATAACTTTGTTGAGTTATGTGATATGAAAAAAATATAAAGAGGTTTAAAGTGACATCATATAACATAAACTCTTCCCTTTCTCTTTGAGAGGGAGAGCTAAAGAATGGTTATTGTCTTTGCCTAGAAATAGCATTGATTCTTGGACTAAATGCAAAGATGCTTTTATTGGAAAATACTATCCACCTACTAAAATCATATAATTGAGGAGTAACATTATGAACTTTAGACTATTTGATAATGAACATGTTGCTCAAGCTTGGGAAAGAATGAAGTCTATGGTTAAAAATTATCCCACACATGGATTAACTACTTGGATGGTTGTCCAAACTTTTTATGCAATTTCGAATTTATCTTCAAGGAACTTGAAAGAACAAGATGTCGCCTAGGGAGGGGGGGGGGGGTGAATAGGCGATTTAAAACTTTTACGTTTAAGGCTTGATAAATACGGAATAAAACTAGCGTTTAATTTATCAAGCACAAAACCTAATATACTAGGTTCACCTATGTGCACTAACAACTTATGCTAAGCAAGTAAGGCAAAGAGATGATAGCAAGATATAAAGAACTTCGAGCTCGAATGCTATCACAAAGTAAATGCATAAGTAGAGGGGTTTGGTTAAAGAGATAACCGACACAAGTGGAGACGGAGGTTTGTTTCCCGTAGTTCCTTCCCAATGGAAGTACGTCTACGTTGGAGAGGTGTGGAGGCTCCTTGGCCCTCCTACAAGCACATCCGTGCTCACCCTATTCCCCGTGAGCTCCTCCCGTGGGAAATACCCGATGGGGGATTTGCTCATCCACTATGAGGTCGTCTTGAGGGCGTTGACCAAACCCGTACAATGAGGTCTTCTTGAGGGCGTTGACCAAACCCGTACAATGTGCCCGAAGCTTCAGAACTTGAAGATCTTCGCGGCACCCACCAACCGTCTAGGGTACACAATGCACCTAAGAGGCACAAGCTATTGGGAGCCCTATTCACCCAAGAGTAACAAGCTTCTCGAACTTCATTCCCACGTATCACCGTAGGGAACTCAAACCTATGCACCAAATGCAAAAGGCAAGACCACACAAGGTGGTCAAGTTCTTCTCTCCGAAATCCAACCAAAGCAACAAATGCTAGTGAGGGATTTAAGAGGAAGAACAAAGGAGAAACACAAAGCAACTCCAAGATCTAGATCTAAAGGGTTCTCCTCACTTAGAAGAGAGGTGGCTTGGTGACGGCAGAGTGCCGGGATCAGCTTCAGATTGGACCCCAAACTAGGGTTTTCGGTGACGGCGTGTCGGGGTCGAGTTTCTGGAAAATAATGGCCGCCTCGACGTTTTCAGGTTAAAAGGGATTTTATAGGCGTCGGAGGGGGCCGAGGGGGTGCCCCAGGAGCAGGGGTGGGCCCTACCCACGGGTCCTAGGGGGGCCGCGGCAGGAGGCCTCCTGTGCCCTGTGGGTGGCCCCTCAGGCTCCCCTTTGGTCTTCTGGTGTCTTTCGTCGAGTAAAAATTCTCCGTAAATTTTCGTCCAATTCCGAGAATATTTCCAGAAGTAAATTTTCTGAAATACAAAAACAGCAAAAACAGGGAATTGGCACTGGGCATCTTGTCAATAGGTTAGTCCGACAAAATGCATAAAAATGATAGTAAAAACATGTGACAATATCACAAAACTAGCATGGATCACTCAAAAATTATAGATACGTTTGAGACGTATCAGCATCCCCAAGCTTAACTACTACTCGTCCTCGAGTAGGTAAGTGATAACAAATAATTTTTTATGAGACATGCAACCAACACAATCTTGATCTAGGTAGTTATGCAAATCAAAGGATGTGAATGAAGAGATACAAAACAATTGTCTATGATTGATAGCAAGAAAGCAATGAATAAACAAGTTGAATCATCCAAGCAAAACCTTTCATAAATAGTATGTCAAAGACATGAAAACAATGTGATCAACATATTTTACTAATTCACAAGGATAATAATTCCATGACAAAAGTGTTTGAGAATCAACACAAAGGAAGATGTAAGCATTAGCAAAGAGCTTCAACTTCCAACGTCTTATCTTATAGATAAAGTCAATATAAAGATTCATGTTTAATCTTGATAATGTAATATGCTCAACGATACCCAGGGTCAATGCTAGATGTTTGCTTTTGTGGAGATAGAAGGAAAAAGGGAAACTGACTCAACATTAAAAGTAAAAGAAAGGCCCTTCACAGAGGGAAGAAGGGATTAGTCATGCGATAGAGCTTTTTGGTTTTTAAAACAGAAGTAAAATGATTTTGAGGTATGCATGATTTCGTCAACGACTTCACAACAGAGAAACTATCTAGTCCCTCATGACAAGCAAGGTTTTTAGACTTGTGAGAGTAGCTGGTTCTTAGAAGAGCGAGTACGCTCCTCTTTCTCCTTGGTTTCACCACTGTCCAATGTTTGGGCTGATTTCTCAGATTTGCATTGCGCGGAGGAGAATTTGTGAGTTATATTTATATTTTGCTTAAGCTGCTCTTGGGTTGATTCAAGTGAAGACGTAATCCATCAACACCGGGTGAAAGGGGGGAAATGACCTCGCTTGTCACAAGTTCTATCTAGCTCTCTACTGCTCCCTCATGAGCTTAAAAACAGAGGCACAAAGAAGAAGTATTTTGAATTTTTAAAGGTAGCACATGACAAATTTACTTGGAATGGTAGGAAATACCATGCATAGGTAGATATGGTGGACTCAGCTGGCAAGAAGGTTTGGCTTTGGGGATTGGATGCACGAGTGAACTATACACTCAGTACGAATTTTTAGGCTTAGCAAAAAAGGTATTTGAGGCAAACATCTATCAATAACCGGTAACAGAACAACATAAGACATTTACCGGTCATAACCATAAAAACTCTACACCGTCTCCCTTGTTGACCAAACAATTCTTTTGATGGAAAGATTAGCACTATGAATTAACAACTGTGAAAAACCACACAATTTCAAGCTTTCAACCATATTTCTTTACTAATCAATTCCACTCAAATAACCACCAAGTTTAAGCATTCAACTTAACATCTCAAAACAATTGAGAAGCATCAAGTATCCTCACCATGATCTACAAAACTATGAAGGCTTTTCATTTTATTCTATCATCACACAAACAACATTTTGTCGCATTGACAATTCAAACAATTTTTCAACAACAACTCTGCAACAAGTATAAGTGAAGAACAAGAGAGTTTAACTTAACAACTAGCAGCTCTAAACAAGATAAAAGCTAAAAGCGAGAGCTTACTAGAAAACACACAGTAGCTAATAATACTCAAAAAGATATAAGCGAAGCAAAGGAGTATTCAAACGAAAAAGCGGAGCATGTCTCTCTCCCACACAAATAAAGCTACGATCCAACAAAGATATGACTAACAAGCAAACAAACAAAACTGAAAGTAAAAAGATTCTCCAAGCATAGCACATAATATGTAAAGTGATAAAAACGAAGTTCAACGAAGACGGCCTTATGATAGTCGATGAAGATGAGGGGATGCCTTGGGCATCCCCAAGCTTTGACTCTTGATAGTTCTTGATATTCCGAGGGGGTGCCATGGGGGCATCCCCAAGCTTGAGCTCTGATCCATCCTAGATTTCTTCATATTCCACTCCTTTGGAACTTAAAAACTCCCTTCACACAAAACTTCTCATAATTTGATTAGAGTGTTAGTGCTCATAAATTAAAATGCACATGTGTTCAACTCATGACAAATTGCAAACAAACTTCATTAGACATTAGCTACTGTTTACTAAGCCTCAATGTGGCACTCTATTCCTAGAGTATCACGTATGACGATGGTAAAGAGACAAATGCAAAATAAAAGCAGAATCTGTCAAAATCTGAACAGTCTGTAAAGATCAAATTTTTCGAGGCACTTATTCAGCTCAAATAAAAAAACTTAAAACTAACTAAATATAGATAAAATCAACTGGCTTGCTTTCAAAAATTATCAGAAAAAGATAAAATACTGGCTATTTTAGGATTTTTGTGCAACAGACGCACATAATCTGTTTTTGGACAGCAACACAATACCTCGCACTTTCAATGCATTAGAGGCTAAACTTGGCACAAAAACCAAAATAAAAAGATACAATGAAGTTGCTACAGAGTTAATAACTTCATGACTCAAGAAAATCAAAAAGAAAACTGAAAATAAAAGATGGGTTGCCTCCCAACAAGCGCTTTTCTTTAACGCCTTTTAGCTAGGCGCAATGCCAAATATCAAGTTTTTTCGGAGGCCATTGCAACATCAAGAGCATAGCTTGACCTTATGATTGATTCAAAAGGAATCTTCTTTCTCTTTCTAGGGAAGTGTTCCATCCCTTTTTTAAGGGGGGACTGAAACCTTATGTTTCCCTCTTTCATATCAATAATAGCACCAACAGTTCTCAAAAACGGTATTCCCAAAATAATAGGACAAGAAGCATTGCACTCAATATCCATAACAATAAAATCAAAGGGAACATAATTATAATTAACAACAATAAGGGCATCATCAACTCTACCCAAAGGTTTCTTTTTAGAAGAATCAGCAAGATGAACATTTAAATAGCACTCTTCCAAAGGATTTAAATCAAGCATATTATAGAAACTTTTAGGCATAACAGAAACACTTGCACCAAGGTCGCATAAAGCATTGCAATCAAAGTCATTTATTTTCATCTTAATAGTGGGTTCCCAACCATCTTCTAACTTCCTAGGGATAGAGGTTTCAAGCTTTAGTTTTTCTTCCCTAGCCTTGATAAGAGCATTGGTAATGTGTTTGGTAAAGGCAAGATTTATTTTACTAGCATCCGGTGTCTTAGCAAGTTTTTGTAGGAAATTAATGACTTAAGTAAGATTGCAATTATCAAAATCAATTTCATTATCTTTAAATAAACTAGGAGGATCCTCTTTAGTGGTTTGGATAGTATAAACTTTAACAGTTTTGCTATTCATTTCAGCAATTCTAGCTTCTTCAGCCTCTCTAGCCCACCTAGCTTTCAAGAGAGCCATCATCCTTTCATTTTCATTAATTTGAAGAGATATTGAATTTAAAGATTCAGTATGTTTGTCTTGATTTGGAGTGGTTCTAATTTTCAAAATTTCAACATCATGAGCAAGAACGTCTACTTTAGAGACTAGACTATCCAGTTTTTCCAACTTCTCTTCAACAGTTTTGTTAAAAGCTTTGTGCGAAGTGATAAATTCTTTTAAAACAATTTCAATATCAGAGGACACATTCTTATTAGTATTATAAGAATTACCATAGGAATTACCATAAAAGTTGCCATTATTGGGAGGATAAGGCTTATAGTTGTTACCACCAAAATTATTTCGATAAGCATTATTGTTAAAGTTGTTTCTATTAAGAAAATTAACATCAACTTGATCCTTTTCTTGGGCAATTAATGAAGCAAGTGGAACATTATTAGTATCAATATTGGACTAATTGGTAGCAAGCATAGACATAATCATATCAACCTTATCACTCAAAGAGGAGATTTCCTCAACAGAATTTACCTTCTTACCACTTGGAGCTTGTTCGGTGTGCCATTGTGAATAATTTGTCATCATCTCATCCAAGAGTTTAGTTGCTGCACCTAATGTTGTGGACATGAAGGTGCCTCCCGCGGCCGAGTCCAAAAGGTTCGTTGAAGAAAATTTCAAACCTGCATAAAAAGTTTGGATAACCATCCACATAGTTAATCCATGCGTGGGACAATTCTTAACCATAGATTTCATTCTCTCCCAAGCTTGAGCAACATGTTCATTATCAAATTGTCTAAAGTTCATAATGTTACTCCTTAGTTGTATGATTTTAGCAGGTGGATAATATTTTCCAATAAAAGCATCTTTGCATTTAATCCAAGAATCAATGCTATTTTTAGGCAAAGACAATAACCATTCTTTTGCTCTCCCTCTCAAAGAGAAAGGGAAAAGTTTCAGTTTTATGATGTCACTTTCTACCTCTTTATACTTTTGCATATCACATAACTCGACAAAGTTATTTAAATGAGAGGCGGCATCATCAGTACTAGCACCAGAAAATTGCTCTTTCATAACAAGATTTAGCAAGGCAGGTTTAATTTCATAAGATTCCACTTTACTAGCGGGTGGAGCAATTGGAGAGCATATGAAATCATTGTTATTAGTTCTAGTAAAGTCACACAACTTGGTGTTTTCAGTAGAAGACATAATGATAAGATAAAATAACAAGACAGGAATAAAGACTACACTAATTTTTTGGGTTTTAAAATTTTGAAATAGGAAAATAAACTAAACGAGATATAAAGCAAGCAAGACAAAAACAAAGTAAAGAGATTGAGAGTATGAGACTACCCTTGCTGTAGCTCCAAAGTCCCCGACAACGGTGCCAGAAAACTGCTTGATGGTAGATATTGATAAGTTGGGTAGTGCCCCAAGCGAAGGCGGAATTGTAGCTAGTAGCAATTTTCCCTTGTTTAACGAACCGAGGTTTATTGAACCAGTAGGACTTTGAAATCAACAATGAGATGAATGTTGAAGATATCTGGTGCTTGACCTTCAACAGACGTGGACCTACACACACTCAATCAAAATACTTTGCCCCCAACGGCGGAAAGGTTGTCAATCTTTCCGGTCTCGCAGAAAACAAAGCTGTTAATTGTATGATGAAATAGATAAAATATGAAAAGTGACCAGAGGAGTAATGATGATTAAAAACAAGTAAATGAGGTAGTAAACAATGTAAAAAGATGGACCGGGGGCCATGGGTTCATTAGTGGAGTCTCTCAAGTAAATAAAATATGCATGTGATGGGTGAACGAATTACAGCTAGGCAATTGACAAGATCATGACAAAAACCCAATTTAGCTATGATAAAAAGGACATGATAATATTTATGGAGGCATCACGACAAGGAACAAAGACCGTTGAGTCCAACTGCGTCTTTGTCTAAAAAGTCCACCGTGGGATCGCTATCCAGCCTGTCACCCAACGGTATTAAGTTGCAAGCAACAGACAATTGCATTAAGTAAAGTGCATGAAGTAAGCAATAATAATGTCAAAAGAGACATTAACACCGTTGTTTTACCCTTAGTAGAAACAGCACAACCTCGCCCTTAGACGTTTCTGTCACTCGTGCCCAGGAACAAAAGGGGGCATGAACCCAATATCTAGCATAAATACCCTCTTTTGGAGATACACACAATCACTTGGCTAAAGTAAGTACGCACATCGGAGAGCATGCAAGAACATAAATTACTCATATAAGAATCATGCACAATCTGAACATAACTTCATAATCCATCGGATCCCAGCAAACACATCACATAGCATTACAATAATCGATCTTGATCATGTTAGGCAGCTCACAAGATCATAAGACGTGACGCACAAGAGAGAGAGAGAGACTACCAACTAGCGACTGCCATGGACCCGTAGTCCAAGGTGAGACTACTCACAAATCATCCCGGAGGAAGGAATGACGATGAAGAGCCCTCCGGGATCGATCTCCCCTCCGGCAGAGTGCCGGGATCAGCTTCAGATTGGACCCCGAACTAGGGTTTTCGGTGACAGCGCGTCGGGGTCGAGTTTCTGGAAAATAATGGCCGCCTCGACGTTTTCAGGTTAAAAGGGATTTTATAGGCGTCGGAGGGGGCCGAGGAGGTGCCCAGGAGCAGGGGCTGGCCCCACCCACGGGTCCTAGGGGGGCCACGACAGGAGGCCGCCTAAGCCCTGTGGGTGGCCCCTCAGGCTCCCCTTTGGTCTTCTGGTGTCTTTCGTCGAGTAAAAATTCTCCGTAAATTTTCGTCCAATTCCGAGAATATTTTCAGAAGTAAATTTTCTGAAATACAAAAACAGCAAAAACAGGGAACGGGCACTGGGCATCTTGTCAATAGGTTAGTCCGACAAAATGCATAAAAATGATATAAATGACAGTAAAAACATGTGACAATATCATGAAACTAGCATGGATCACTCAAAAAGTATAGATACGTTTGAGACGTATCACTTAGCCATTGTCGCATTCCGGCTTAATAGCCAACGCGACATGATGTTTTTTTTTCGCGTTCCGGCTTAATTGCCAACGCGACATGATGTTTTTTGCATTCCGGCTTAATTGCTGACGCGGCATGTTGCCTTTTTGACGAACCCGTCGCACGTTCTAGCTTAATTGCTAACGCGGCACGATGTCTTTATGGCATATTCATCGTCGCTGTTCTGGTTTACGCGCCAATGCTAGGCCTGGAATTCGAGCCGAGCCGAGCCGACTCGGCTCGACTCGCTCAAACTCGGTGAACTGCCGAGCTACTCGAACTCGGCTCGTTCAACAAAACGAGTCCAAAAGTCGAGCTCGGCTTGACTCGGTGAACTCGCGAGTAGCTCGGTCAAATCAGAAACGAGCGAACTGCAGCAGTGAGGACGCCGGCGATGTAGCTTAGTGGTGCGGTTGTCATAGGGGACGGCGGCGGGCTATGGCCGGCGGGGACCTAGTTGCCGGAGGGGACAGCGGGCGTGCTATGGCCGTCGGGGACTGTGGCGAGCAGGGACGGAGGCGATGGTGGGCGGTAGCTAGCGGGGATGGGGGCGGTGACCGGCGGTGGGCTATGGCCAGCGGGGACGGAGGCGATGGCGGGCGGTGGCTAGCCGGGACGGGGGTGGTGGCCGGCGGGGACCTAGTTGCCGGAGGGGACAGCGGACGTGCTATGGCCGCCGGGGACTGTGGCGAGCAGGGATGGAGGCGATGGTGGGCGGTGGCCAGCGGGGACGGGGGCGGTGACTGGCGGTGGGCTATGGCCAGCGGGGATGGAGGCGATGGCGGGCGGTGGCTAGCCGGGACGGGGGCGGTGGCTGGCGGTGGAGGAGAGGTCGTGCGAGGGCGCCGCCTCTCCTCAGCGATAGGAGAAGGAGTATACTGACGAGGGGAATCGCTTGGTGCGGTAGGGTTAGCTCGCTGCGTGGGTGGGCTTGGGGCATGTTTGCTAGTTGGGCCGCTTGGGCAGTTGGGCTAAACAGGATACACAGTATTTATTTTGGTTTTAAGCGAGCTAAACGAGCTTAACGAGCTACTCGGTAACTCGGCTCGAAAAGCTCGAACTCGTTTAGTCACAAAATCGAAAACTCGGCTCGGCTCGTTTAACTCGCGAGTCGAGTCGAGTCGAGTTGCGACTTGCTCATTTAGCTCGCGAGTTTCGAGTTTAAATTCCAGCCCTAGCCAACGCGTCATGGTTGAATTTTTTTTTCACCGGATTAGGCGGATCCGTCATCAGCTTTATCGTGTTTTTGCGTCATCGCCAACACGGCACGGACGACACGCCTTTCCGACATACACATCGTCGCGTTCTGACTTAATTTGTCGTCGTGGCCTACTCGTCGTCGCAGTCCGGCTTAATTTCCATCACGGCCTACTCATCGCCGCATCCCAGCCTGCGCGGCATCAATGCCAAGAGCACCAAAAAGCTAAGTTTTTCAGCAATTCTCTCGTTAAACATTATATATGCTCATGAAATAAATTCTGGTTCGCTCTTCGAGATCATGCCATCTTTTATTTCCGATGATCATATATACTAAGCTATCAATGTCAACCCGAATTTGCTTCGTGCTAGTGGTTATGTTTCTCATACTTTTTGGCCATGTTGCCTTACAAACTAATGTTTTGTCCGCCTAAAAGTATTTATCTGATTGCTTGTGTGCTGGGTCGCCTAAGTAGGTGTTTCGGCACCAGAAGCCGGCGCTTGTTCTGAGTCTAAACAACTTGGTATTGCATCCCTGTTGCCCAGCAGACGTTCTGTGCTAGAGGTTTGCTAACACACGAAATATGGCTAAAGTGCATAAGCCAGAAAACTTCAGGGCGGACCGCAGGTAATCTACAACCCAATGTTTTTGTTGAAAACAAACTGTCGGCTTAGGCCTTACAATTGTTCAGCTTGCATTAAAAGTACAGCTTAATGCAGTTATTGTTTATTATACAGGTGTTTTTGTTGCTGCTTCATCAAGGACGTCACCTGCAAGACGACTTATCTTCAGCCGCCTCCTGGGTTTTAAACACATTGGCATTGCCCTGTTGCCCGGTGAGATGTATTCATCAAGCCTCACGCCGCCTTATTTCATAAGGTCGACATGAGCCTCGGGGGCTACAGTCCGTCGAAACTTACAGTTTTGATGGATAGCTCGGGGGCTGCGTCGAGTCTCATGCCGCCATAATTCATAAGACGACATGAGCCTCGGGGGCTACAACCATTGGATCTACAATGACGCAAGTTCTGCTAAGCATCAACCCGACTTTTGAGTACTTCGACAAACAACTTACTTCATAAGCCGACATGAGCCTCGGGGGCTATATCCACTAGGACATGGAAACTTTTTTCTTCATCCACTGTTTGGAATAAACTCGATTCTGAGACATGCAAATTGACTGTGTTCCCAATGGACAATAAAGCCGGCACCAACGGGTACAACTCAATTCTGAAAGCAGACCGGACACGGGCTACTTCAGAAGCATGGAAATCGGACGAGTTCCACTGGACACAAGCCGGCACGATAAAAAATCGATCAGCCCGGACATCCTGGTCAATCCGTCTTAAACGGCAATTAAGACGATGGCAGTTCGACAGTACATGTCGGATAATTTTCTTCGGCAAAGCTTCAAGTTCTACATCCGCCTAGCCAAGACAAGACGACAAAAGAGAAACTACTTCAAGCCCGTCGAAGAAGCCGGCCGCTGGAGAACTCAAAACTTTCCGGGGGCTATTGTTGGGGATATACCAAATAGGGGTATCATCGACATGTACGTATTCCAGTATACCAGGGTGGCCCACTGGTGGTAATGCCGGTAGACTTACCAGGCGGCCCAGTATGCTGAAGCACAAGGACAAGGCCCAGCCGGCTAAGGAGGAGCCAAGACGGAGGCCCGACAACCAGCTGACTTGAAGCACAAGACGGAGCCACGAATCCGTATTAGTCTAGGACTCCTATTTTCTTATGCCGGTAGACTTTCCTTGTAAGCCCTAGGTCTGGCCGCCTTTATAAGCCGGCCTACGGGAGCCTTAGGGCACGAACTCCACAATCTGATAGACACAAGCCTTTCAGGCTATACACACATCTTTGTAATCGGCTCATATTTCCTTATAGTGATTTATAGCAGCATGTAGGATCACGCCACCGTCGTGTGATCCAAAGCTGGGTAAACTGTGTGTAATCCCGTCACCGGAATCCCGCTACGTTCCTCCCCCCACGTCTTCTCTCTACCGTCGGCGTGTATACCTACCCGGATGGCACCCCTATCCCGGTCAGATTTGACAATACCACGACAGGTGCGACGAACAAAATTCGTCGTGAATAAGTGACATCAGCAAAACGGCGGTAACGGTCATCGAAAACGATTTCTGCCATGTGTCAAAGGTCGCGAGGGCAAAAAAATGTCACGCCTTATTGGGCCTTATACCGGGCCGTCCAGTTGCCCGCGACGATTGACTAAATGTCACGCATATCCCACGACGTTTTGGTGGCAACAAATCCGTCGCAGAATCATCCGTGACAGTCGATCAGTGACTTTTTTTTTCCATCGTGTAAGCCATCGCGGATGAAGCTGAGCGACGTTTTGGAGCTCGACCTCGACGGAATTGAATCATCACTGATCTCCGTATTTTTAGTAGTGGGGTCGGCCCACGCTTTCATCAATTGTGACACCCCCAGTGGGTGGGGTGTCGACAGTAGCCCCCGGGCATGGCCCGGCAGCCGTGGCTCCTTGGCTGCCGAGCTACGCCCTGTCAAAGTGTGGGTCCGTTCTTTAAGATTCGTTTCCCTGCGTGTAGACGTGACTAGTTGAGGCTAGGTCACTTGAGTAGGTTTGCCCCGTCGGGTCAAGTCCCTCCCCTGACGGCCGTCTTGACCGTTGGGGTACCCGAGACTCAGAGCGATGTGGCGCGGGTGGGGCCAACCCGCGGGAGATCGTGCGGTAATAAATGCGCTTAGGGAAAGGAACCATCGCGCGGTTAACCTTCCCACCCCGCAGATATACCGTACCCTCGCCCGGTGGTAGCCAATGTCACCCTCGTCGTCTTCCTCCCGCCCCATGCCCTCCCGCTCGGTAAGGAACGAGGAAGAGGAGTGCGTGTCGGTCTCATCTTCGTTTCTTCCTTTCTCTGATGGAGCCAACGGAGGAGCCGCTGCCACCCCCGCCCGCTGGTCCAATCCCTTCGACTGCGGTCGGAGTGGAGGCGTATCTGGCCGGACGGGAAGATCCATCCCATGGTCGACCCACCCGCCGCCGTTCCCGAGGGCAGGTGGGGCCGTCTTCTGCCAATGCCTCCCCTTGGCCGGAGGCATGCCCTTCTCTTGTCCGCCGAAAGCGTCGCTCGGCTGCAGGGAATGGTAATGGCGAAGAAGCTGAACCGCCTACCGGTGGGTGCAGGGAGGTTGTCCCACCACCGGTTAGCTCTTTCCACCACCCCCTAGGCGGGTTACTTTGCCCAGTCTGCTGGCTGGTATGTTGCCTTGGGGAGCGCGGATAGCAGTTCTTCCGCAGTCGTGGGGGCGGAGAGCTCTTAGGCGGGGGGCTCCTTGGGGCCGTCAGTGAAAAGGTCCTAGGCGAGCGGGCCCTCCGCCCCACCGGCTTCTCTGCCCGGTGTGCAGCTTTCGCTTGAGGCGAACAACACCCTCGAAGGTTAGTTCTCCTCCATACGTCTTTTGCATTCTTTGTTTGCCGATCTCTAGTCTAACCACCGGAGATCGCCTCCTCCTGAGGTCCGACGGACCCGGCCCAGCCTGACCGAGTCGCCAACGTGTCGGAGCCAAGGTCTGTGACTCCACCGCTTGCTTCCACTGAGCCTTCGGTGCAGGTGCCTCCTTCGGTGAGCACTGGTGATGATGGTGCGCCCACACGGATGGTCCCGGGGTCTCCGGTGATGAATCTTTCCCTGTTTTGGGGTCATCTTCTCCAGGCCTCCGACGAGCCGGGAATGTCCGTGCTAGCGGCCGGTGATGAATGATGCGTCTGCCGCGACCCAACCGGCAACTTCTACCTCCATGTCGGGCCCGTTGACGGCATGGGAGGTGAACCTTGTGGTCCCTTCTTCGTACTACTAGGAAACTAGCTATAGGTGGAACCACCTCCTGTGGCGCACCAAACTGCCATGCGCCACAGAAAATATTTTTGTGGCGCATAGTTTTGCATGCGCCACAGAATTCCAAAATTCTGTGGCGCACGAGAACCGAGTGCGCCACAGAAATATGGCTTTCTGTGGCGCATGGGCTTATGTGCGCCACAGAAAGCCAAATTTCTGTGGCGCATCTAAGCCCATGCGCCACAGAAATATGGTGGCCCCGCCACCAATGATTGGGTGGGTGCCCTTTCCGTGGCGCATGGGGCCACATGCGCCACATAAAGTCACAATTCTGTGGCGCATGTGGCCCGATGCGCCACAGAATTATGGCTTTCTGTGGCGCATGTGGCCCCATGCGCCACAGAATTGTGGTTTTTAGATCCCACCCCCCGCCCCCTCCAAGTGGATCGCCTTTTCAGTTTTGCACGAAGTGAAAGAAAATGATAAAAAAATTTAAAAATAAAATCCTTTTAGATGTAGTGAAGGTTTAGGGTCTAGTTGTTAGGAAAAATTTAAAATACACATTTTGACTTTTTTCCAAAAGTAGGCAAAAAAATATTAAAACGGGCATAACTTTTGCATACAACGTCGAAAAAATGCGTTTAATACCTTAAAAAAAACTAGAGAAAATTTCGGAACCGCCCTCACCCGGGTTTACCCGGTTGGACATTTCTCGGATTATCAAAATTCCAAACGAAAAAAAAGTTATGGCGAAAAGAAGAAATTTTCTAGCAAAAAAAAAACAATTCTGTGGCGCATGTCTAGCCCATGCGCCACAGAATTGTTGGGCGGGATTCCAAATTTTGAATCCCGCCAGCCCCTTCTCCCTCTCTTTTCTCCTTCTCTCTTCCACTTCTCCCTCCACTTCTCCTCTCCCCTTCTCCTCCACTTCTCCTCTCCCCTTCTCCTCTCCCCTTCTCCTCTCCCCTTCTCCTCCCCTTCTCCTCTCCCCTTCTCCTCTCCCCTTCTCCTCTCCTCTCCTCTACTCCACATCTTCTCTCCTCCTCCACCTCCACCTCCACCTCCGGCGACCTCCACCTTCGGGACCTCCACCTCCGGTGACCTCCTCCACCACCTCGGCGACCTCCTCCTCCTCCACCTCCACCTTCGGCGACCTCCTCCACCACCCCAGCGACCTCCTCCTCAACCTCCACCTCCACCTCCGATGACCTCCACCTCCACTTCCGGTGACCTCCGCCGGCGACATTCTTATCCTTCTCCACCATCCCCGGCGACCCCCATCCTCCACCCACCCACCTCCGGCGACCCCCTACTCCACCCATGACAACACGGCCTCTGATGAGCTCCGACAAAATTCCGGCGAAATTCCGGCGGCTAGATCTAGATCTAGATCTGGCCGCCTTTTTTTTGAAATTCAAAAAAAAATTCTGTGGTGCATGGGGGTGGGTGCGCCACAGAATCTTCGCATTTCTGTGGCGCACCACCGGCGTGCGCCACAGAAATATATTTTAGTGGCGAGGATTTTGTGGCGCATCCACCTGTTTCCAGGGATGCGCCACAAAAGTCCAAATTGGTGCGCCACAGATAGCCTATTCTGTAGTAGTGTCGTCTGCGCCGACTGGAGAGCCCACCCGGGACGGTACCCCTGGGTTCGACATCCTAGGCCTGGAGAGGGCAGTGGAAGACTTCTCCACCCAGCCCCCGATCCAGGATGCTCCAGGTGCACTCTCGGTGCGCCAACACAGATTCTATGAGGCCGCCTGACTGGCGCTCCTTCAGCACGAAGACGCGTGCTGTCGGCTAGAAGAGCAATGTCGGGAACTCGAAGCCCAGCATCAGTACTTTTTTGATGAAAGGGCCAGGTTGGTGGCTCTCCAGCTGGATACCAGGGAGCCTCCTTCTCTGCCCGCCCAGATCCAGCTCCAACTGGAGAGTCAGCGGGCGTTGCATGAAAGAGGAGATGCGCCTTCTTGAGCTCGAGCGAGTGGCGGCACAAGATGCTCATAACCAGGCTCTGGGATCCGCGGAGGCACAGATCCAAGATCAGCAAGAGATGTTGGACTCCTACTTGGATGAAGATTGCAGATCTTCGCTCCAAATTAGCCACCGCTCAAGGTCGTGAGATCGTCGCTGCTCACTCAGCCACGGAGGCCAAGCGATCGCTGGAGCGGCGCCTCCAGGTCGGAGAGGTCGAGCTGGCCGCGGCCAGGGGTGAGCTCCAAACCATGCAGGAGCAACTTGGAGGAGTTCGCCAGGAGCTTCTGGATTCCAAGGAGGCCCTGCAGAGGAAGACGGTGTACTTGACCGGACGAGGGAGCAGGTGAAGTATTGCCGCGTGCAGTTCACCCAAGCTTCTGGTAAACGCGACGACGCCTATGCTCAGCGGCGACGCGACGTTGATGCCTTCTTGTCCTTGGCCGCCAAGGCCAACGAGGCGCTACGAGTCCTGGGCCTTCCATCTCGGACTCTTCAGGATCGGGACTAGTCCGAAATCATCATGTTCTTCGCCGATCTGGTGGGCAAGGTGGGATCATTACCTGAGATGTTCATTCAGAAGATGCAAGGCGCAGGAGATTGCGGGGGTGGTTGCCACCGCGATTCTGCCTCGCGTTCACTTCCTTCAGCCCAATTTTCCCTTCGGCAAACTCTTCAAGCCCTTCGATTCTGATGAGGATCGTGCAGCGGCGGAAGCGGCTACGAAGGACCTCGTTACAGCCTCCAAGGCGCGAATTTGCTGCCACACGGGGACTTCGGCTTCCACTCCCTCGTCTACGTGATGAGCCTCCCTATTGTAGACGGACCGGCCGCTCGTTGATCTGTCACTTGTGTACAAATGTCCGAATTAGATTCCCTTCTAATAGCTGTGGGGCGCTGATCGTCCCTTCGTTCAATGCCCTTCTTCAACTCTTAGCAAGATTCGGCTGTGTGTTTTTATGCTATGTGTCTTTGGGGTATCGGGTCTACGCATACTCACACCAAACCGCACGGTGATGACCTGGACCGCTTGCCCGTGGGGTGGAGCACCATAGCCGGGCCTCTCCGCTTGAGGGGGCGTGATTCCATGCGCGGAACCTTTGGACGCGCCTAAAGGTTCCACAAGAATCCTAAACGACCTCTTACGCCCACTCAACACTCAAGCCACACAGTCGAGCCTTATCTCGAGTCTAAGCGAGGCTTTGATGAAAAAGGACTTTAGGAAAAGAGACTTAGATTTTGTTCTTAGCGCTGGTCCGTGTTGTCAAGGCTCCTCCTTGCCACTCCGCAATCTTGTGTTTTGCCGATATCTTGTACGAATGCTACTTTTGTGCCTTCACTCCCTCGATTTGGGGAAAAGGCCGGGAACCTGGTACGAGCAAGGCCGCATGTACTTAAAATCGCAACCCCACAGAGCGGACATAGCGCTCTTGCCTGGCAATTCCCGGCCTAACGGTATACAGCCCCCTGCTCGTACTTTGGTTCACGGCGCTTTCCCTATTCGAGAAAGGTGAGAGGCTAACAGGATGATGCAAACGGGAAAAATGCTTGTCATGCATTTAGTTCGTTTTTATTGATGGCCCCGCCTGGGGGAAATCTTAGCAAATAGCGGATTACACTCTGGCTTATCCCGGATACACTGTGCTCGACTAGCGTTCAGCGGATTACACTCAGGCCTAACCAGGACACGCTAGGTCACGATTAGTTTTAGAAATTCTATTTCTAGATGACTTCTGTATAAGCCCGCACCTGAGGCCTACCAATGTCTACTTATGCAATAAGTAGATGATACTTACGGGGGTTCGTGTCGTCCCGCTTATGTGGTGTTGACCTCTTTTTCAAGCTCGGTTCCCGCATCCTCCGGGGCTCGAGGTCGCGTCGTGATCTTCCCTGGTGAAGTGAGTCCTCTCTCTTGGGAGATATCGGTCCGGGTCTTCTTCCCACGCTTCATCATCGAGCGCTGTAGCTACCGATATATTCTTGTAGCTCTGTTGGACACATGCCACTGCATCTCTGGTGTTGGTCTTGATGGAGATCATTCCCCAAGTTGTCGGCATCTTGAGTGAGTTGTAAGCATGATGCACAACTGCCGTGAATTTAGCCAATGTCGGGCGCCCCAAAATACCGTTGTAGGGCATGGCCAAGTCTGCTACGTCGAACATGATGCTCTCGGTGCGATAAGCTTCTCTTGTACCAAAGGTAACTGAGAGTGAGATCTTTCCCAGAGGCATTGTCGTCCCTGGATTGATCCCCTGGAAAGGCTTGGTTGGTAACAGCTGGTCCCTTGAAATCTGCAGCTTGCTCATGAGGTGGGTGGAGATGAGGTTGAGGCTAGACCCTCCATCCACCAGCATCTTGCTGACAATGACATTGTTGATAATCGGAGAGACCACCAGCAGGAGGTCACCAACTCCCGCATTGCGATCCGGGTGATCCTCCTGACTAAAGGTGATTGGAATGTGAGACCATCTGAGCGCGATTTGTGTTTCTATGCTGGGCAGCACAGAGCACACTGCTTGAGCTAGTCTCTTAACCTCATTGTGGGAGGTAAGTGCCGAAGCTCCTCCGTGAATATACGCCATATCTCGGGCTTCTGGGAACCCCTCCCCGGGATTCCTGTTGAGTCCTTGCGCCCGGGGAGCGCCATCGTTCCCGCCGGTGTTCTGATTGCCACACCCAGTTCCTCGCCCCCGGCCAGCCCCCGGTCGCCTGGGATCCGGCCCAGGGCTTTGGCCGTCCTCGAGGCATGAGACGTCTCTGACATATCTATAATTTTTTATGTTCCATGCTTGATTATATATCGGTGCCACATGTTTTTATAATGTTTTTATATCATTTTGGCATGATTTATGGAACTAACCTATTAACAAGATTCCCAGTGCCAGTTCCTGTTTTCTGCTATCTTTTTGTTTCAGAAAAGTTGTTCTGGAAAGTTTCTCGAAATGCGCTGAAAATTTACAGAAATTATTTCCAATATGAAACAAAGACGGAACCCGAAGGACGCCCGGAGGGGAGCCCCAGGGGCTCCAGACGCCACCTGGCCGCGGCCCCCCTAGGCCGCGCCTAGGGCCCACCTGGGCGCCTCCTTCGCCTCCTCGCGTCGCCTCTTCGCCTATAAATTCCCCCTTGACGCAAAAACCCTAAGCACCCGATCATATTTTCCAGAAGACGTCTGAGGCCGCTGCCATCTCCAACCCTAGTTCGGGAGGGTTCTGCAGCTCTTCCCGGCACCCTTCCGGAGAGGGGAATCGACATTGGAGGCATCTACACCACCATGCCTGCCTCCGGAGTGATGCGTGAGTAGTCCACCACAGGACTACGGATCCATAGCAGTAGCTAGATGGTTGTCTCTCCTCCTTTTACTCCAATGTTTAGATCTTGTGAGCTGCCTATCATGATCAAAATCATATTATCTATAATTTCTACATGATTCTGTTTGCATGGATCCGATGAATTGTGGAAGTCATTACTTTTGTTCATCTTTGTGTTGTGTTTTATCTATGATCTTGCATGCTCTCCGATGCTATTGGATGCTTTGGCCAAGTAATTATTAGTGTTGTATGAGGGAGTATTTATGCTAGATAGTGGGTTCACGCCTCTCTTGTCCGAGCTCGAGCTGACAGAAACGATTAAGACAAGAGATGTGTTGTTGCCACTAGGGAGAAAACATCGGTATGATTTCTTTGTGTTATTTACATTGCTTACATTATGCACTTTGCTTATTGCAATGATCTGTTGCTTGCAACTTAATACTTTTGGGTGACATGCTGGATAGCGATCCCAAGGTGGATTATTAGTCATAGATGCAGTTGGAAGACGGTCTATGTATTTTGACGTAAAGCACATATTAGATGAAACGGTGAACTATAATGTTTTATGATAGCCTTGTTGTGCGCCCACAATTCTGCCAATTGCCATGTTGTAATTTGTTTACCCATCATGTATATCTTTTGGAGAGACACCTCTAGTGAACTGTGGATCCCTGTCCTATTTTCCTACATTGCTTACAACCATTTTCATAGCTTTTCATCATCATTTGCTCGCTGCTCATATTTCACTCTCATCATATTTTACATCCACACATTTGATTCTTTGTGTTCAGCAAGACAGAGAGATTGACAACCTCTTTGTTTCGTTGGGGCAAATTAGTTTGTTTGTGATTGTGTGCAGGTCCACGTCAGCACGCCGGCAACACCTCTTTTCTGGCACCGTTGACACCTTACTAAGCCTTCTCCAAGTCCTACTGGTTCGATAACCTTGGTTTTGTAATCAAGGGAAACTGCTGCTTTGCTGCATCATACCTTCCTCCTGGGGTCTCCCAGCGAACGTGTGATCCACGTCATCAAGCTCTTTTTCTGGCGCCATTGCCGGGGACTTGGAAGCTTCAGCTAGGGGAGTTTCACACATCCTTTCACTTTATTTTCTTATTTATTGCTTAGTATATTTTTTGTTAGTCTTGTTTTGCCTTTTGTTTGCTCTAAAACTGAAAAACACAAAAAAAAATGAAAAATTCCAGCACCTAGTTTATTTTAGTTTTGTCCTGTTATTATGTCTTGTTCTTTACTTGGTATCAATGGTTACTTTCTATAAGAATAGATCTTATTGGCAAGGTGGGTTCACGGAGGAACAACAAAATTATTATAAGGAACACCGCTTGTCTGAAAAAGGGAAACACTTATTGGCACAAATAATAAATTGAATAGTCTTGCTGAAAACTTTTGCCCTACTTATGATGAATCCTAGTGCCTTAATGAATCTTTTTGCTGTAGGAGGCATAAACACCTCTCTTTTTGTTATACTTGGATATTACCTTGAGTATTACAATGATAATCCTTATATTGCTGAATTTCTTGAGAGAACTTATCTTCCAAAAGAAAAGATTGTTGCCTTACAGGAAACCATGGAAGAAGAAATTGATGAAGCTGAGATCTCATTAGATGAAAAAGAGCAGGAGAGTGAAGGACAAATAGAGGATCTACCTCCTAATGATAGTAACTCTCCAACTCTTACATTATATAATTACCCTCCATGCTTACCAAAGGAGGATGAATGTTATGTTCCCATGGATTCTCTTGAAATATCCCTTTTTGAGGAAATTGATGCTTGCTATACTTATGACCATGATTCCCCTATTAAACATCACCCAAAACACAACCAAACCAAAAAGAAACAGAAGGTAGAAATAAAATGGGATACGGTTGTTTATAATGACTTATGCTATGAAATTTATGATGGTCCTGTGTTACTTGATGATATTAATTATAATGCTACTGAAAATTATTATGAGAGAGTTAAATATGTTATTATGATTCCTATAATTATAAAACAATTGAGGTTTCTCTTGTTCTACTTTTATATACTGGTAGCTTTATGCCTCAATGATTTTTACAAGAAAGAGTTTTCTCTCTCTATGTTGAAAGTTTTATTTTACCTTCCTATGCTTGTCACTATGTTCTTCATGGATTTATTTGTTTGCAAAATACCAATGCATAGGAAGGTGGTTAGGCTTAATTTTTTTTGATATTTTCTTCTTGATGCTCTCTTTTGTTTCAACTTTTATTCTCATGAGAGCATCATTAAAATCTTTTTGCCTAGCTAAAAGGCGTTAAAGAAAAGCGCTTTCTTGGGAGGCAACTCAATCTTTTTGGTTTTTTGAGTTTTGGGTGATTTTAATTCTGTAACAACTCCCTTGAATCTTTTTCTTTTGGTTTTTGGTGCCAAGAATAGCCTCTAAAGAGAGGATGACTAATCGGTGAGTTTGCTGTCCAGAAACAGATTTCTGTTCTTAACTGTTCGAAAATCCAAAAAATCACAGAACATCATCTGTGGCTGAAACTTTCTGACAGCAAGCATCATGGTTTTTTATACCTTTCTCTAGTTTTAAGTTTTCTGATTTGAGGTCTATAAGTGTCCCGAAAAAATTAATCTTTACAGTCTGTTCTGTTTTTGACAGATTATGTCCTTAGTTTTGCATTGCTTCTTTCACAGGCAAAGTGAAGTTCTTTTACAAAGCTGGAGCTTTACTTAGACCTTTGTGACAATAGATAATGTTGTAAAAAAATAAGTTCATGATATGTGCTTTGGAACAGAAGGAAGATTTTGTTTTTGTGGACTAACCCCTCTAATGAAGTTGCTATAAGTTTCGCGTGAAGGAAGTTTTCAAGTATCCAAGTGCGAGGTGATGAAGGAAGATCAAGAAGGGATAAAAGACTAAGCTTGGGGAGGCTCCCCATGGACCCTCCTCTGAAATATTCAAGAAGTCACAAGCGTCTAAGCTTGGGGATACCCAAGGCATCCTCTTCTTCATCAACTTCGGTTTCTCTCATGGTACTATATTTTTATTCCTTTACTCATTATGTGTTGTTTTTGAAGCGTCAGTTTGTTTTTACTTTCAGTTTGTTTATGTTTAGTTATCTGGTCTTTGCAATAATTTGGATCCTTGCATGCTTGTTTGGGAGAGAGACACGCTCCGCTTTTTCATTATACACTCCTGTGTTTCACTTATATGTGTTGAGTGTTTAGCCTTTGTGATTTTTGCTTTAGCTCTTGCTTGTTCAGAGTTGTTAGCTTTTGTAGTTAGGAAATTTTACTCTTTTTGCTTCACCCTTTTAGTTTTGTTTCAAATAAGTTGATTGGTGCTTGGGTAAGTGGAAATTACCATGTAGGAAGTGTGAAAAGTGATGCTTAATTAATCTTGTAGATCATTGTCTTGAATCTTTGATACTCGTCAATTGTTTAGAGATATGAAGTAGATTAATGCTTAAACTTGTGTATCATCTAGTAAGAATAGATTAGTAAAGAATTACTGTAAAGCTTTAAAATTGTGGTTCTTGTCATGCTTGGTAGCTCTCAAAGTCTAGATATTCTTTTTGCAAAGAGTTGGTTTGGCTAACGAGGTAGACGGTGTGAAGTCCAGTGGTTATGCATGATGTATATCTGTAGTCAATCATTGAACCAAGTTGATGTTATGTGTTTGCTTGATATCCTGCTAAGCCCGAAATTCCTACTGAGAGGGAATACTTCTCGTGCATCCAACTCCCTGAGCCAAATATCTTTGCCATTTGTGTCCACCATACCTACCTACATGTGGTATTTCCCTGCCACTCCAAGTAAATTTTTCATGTGCTATCTTTAAAACTTTCAAAATTCTCTTTTTTGTGCCCCTGTTTTTAAGCTCATGAGGAAGCAGTGGGAAGCTAGATATAACCTGTGACAAGCAAGGTCATTTCCCACCTTTCACCCGGTGTTGATGGTTTACGTCATCACTTGAATCAACCTGAGAGCGGTTAAGCAAAATATAAATATAACTCACCATTCTCCTCCGCACAGTAAAAAACTGAGAAATCAGCTCAAACATTGGTTAGTGGTGAAACAAAGGAGAAAGAGGAATGTACTCGTTCCTCTAAAACCAGCCGCTCTCACAAGTCTAATAGCCGTGCTTGAAATGGGGGACTAGATAGCTTCTCTACTGTGAAGTCGTTGACGAAAGCATGCATATCTCAAAACTGTTTTACTTCTGTCAAAAATTAAAAAAAAAGCTCTAGCACATGCCTAATCCCTGCTTCCCTCTACGAAGGGTCTTTCTTTTACTTTTATGTTGACTCAGTCTTCCTCTTCCTTCTTAACCCCCTCAAGCAATCACTTGGTATCAACTTTGGTTCATGTTTTACTTCATGTTATCTTTATTTCTAACTGTGAAAACTTTGTATTGACTTTATCTTGAGATAAACAAGTTGCAAGTTGATGCTTTTTGCTGAAAACTTAAATCTTCCTTTGTGTTGGCCAAACTCCTTTGTTGAACTAATATTGCTTTGTGAGATATCAATCATTGTCAAGTGTTATGCTTTTAAATCTACAAGGTACTCTTTTCTAGTTAATTCTTGCTTAGATGTTACACCTGGTTAATCATTGTTTGTTTCATTCAATGAACCTTTGTTTTGGATCAATGCGTTCAGTTCATATGCTTTACATGATTACATGATCAAGATTGTGTATGGTAACATGTCACTTCAAAAATTATCCTGTTATCACTTACCTACTCGAGGACGAGCAGGAGTTAAGCTTGGGGATGCTGATACGTCGGAGATGTTCCATGATTTATCAGTGCCACATATTTTTGATGTTCCATGCTTGATTATATATCAGTGCCACATATTTTTATAATGTTTTTATATCATTTTGGCATGATTTATGGAACTAACCTATTAACAAGATGCCCAGTGCCAGTTCCTGTTTTCTGCTGTCTTTTTGTTTCAGAAAAGTTGTTCTGGAAAGTTTCTCGGAACGCGCAGAAAATTTACAGGAATTATTTCCAATATGAAACAAAGACGGAACCCGAAGGACGCCCGGAGGGGAGCCCCAGGGGCTCCAAACGCCACCTGGCCGCGACCCCTCCTAGGCCGCGCCTGGGGCCCACCTGGGTGCCTCCTTCGCCTCCTCGCGTCACCTCTTCGCCTATAAATTCCCCCTCGACGCAAAATCCCTAAGCACCCGATCATATTTTCCAGAAGACGTCAGAGGCCGCCGACATCTCCAACCCTATTTCGGGAGGGTTCTGCAGCTCTTCCCGGCACCCTGCCGGAGAGGGGAATCGAGACCAGAGGCATCTACACCACCATGCCTGCCTCCGGAGTGATGCGTGAGTAGTCCACCACGGGACTACGGATCCATAGCAGTAGCTAGATGGTTGTCTCTCCTACTTGTACTCCAATGTTTAGATCTTGTGAGCTGCCTATCATGATCAAGATCATATTATCTATAATTGCTACATGATTATGTTTGCATGGATCCGATGAATTGTGGAAGTCATTACTTTTGTTCATCTTTGTGTTGTGTTTTATCTATAATCTTGCATGCTCTCCGATGCTAGTGGATGCTTTGGCCAAGTAATTATTAGTGTTGTATGCGGGAGTATTTATGCTAGATAGTGGGTTCATGCCTCTCTTGTCTAAGATCGGGCTGACAGAAAGGATTAAGACAAGAGATGTGTTGTTGCCACTAGGGAGAAAACAGCGGTGTGATTTCCTTGTATTATTTACATTGTTACATTATGCACTTTGCTTATTGCAATGATCTGTTGCTTGCAACTTAATACTTTTGGGTGACATGCTGGATAGCGATCCCAAGGTGGATTATTAGTCATAGATGTAGTTGGAAGACGGTCTATGTATTTTGATGTAATGCCCATATTAGATGAAACGGTGAACTATATTGTTTTATGATAGCCTTGTTGTGCGCCCACAATTCTGTCAATTGCCATGCTGTAATTTGTTTACCCATCATGTATATCTTTTGGAGAGACACCACTAGTGAACTGTGGATCCCGGTCCTATTTTCCTACATTGCTTACAACCGTTTTCATAGCTTTTCAACATCATTTGCTCGCTGGTCATATTTCACTCTCATCATATTTTACATCCACACATTTAATTCTTTGTGTTCAGCAAACCGGAGAGATTGACAACCTCTTTGTTTTGTTGGGGCTAAGTAGTTTGTTTGTGATTGTGTGTAGGTCCACGTCAGCACGCCGGCAACACCTCTTTTCTGGCACCGTTGACACCTTGCTAAGCCTTCTCCAAGTCCTACTGGTTTGATAACCTTGGTTTTGTAATCAAGGGAAACTGCTGCTTTGCTGCATCATACCTTCCTCTTGGGGTCTCCCAGCGAACGTGTGATCCACGTCATCAAGGCGCGGAGCCGGGCAATCGTGGGCATGGTGCCCAGCGACCCCGCAGTTGTAGCAGTTGCCAACGGTCTCGTCAGCTTCTCATTCTCTCTGGGTTCGCTTACGGCTTTCGATGATGGCGCGCAGGGATCGGCAGTTCTGTGCGTCATGATCTCCAACACCATGGATGGGACAAGAGTTGTTGGTCGCAGGTGCTGCCGCAGCCACCTAACCCTGTGGCACAGTGATTGCTACTAATGAAGAGTTAGGTGGTGCCCCAAGCGAAGGCGGAGATGTAGCAAGCAGCAGTTGTCCCTCGATAACGAACCGAGGTTTATCGAACCAGTAGGACCTTGAAATCAACAACAAAGTGAATGTTGAAGATCTCTGGCGCTTAATCTTCAACAGACGTGGACCTGCACACACTCAACCAAAATACTTTGCCCCCAACGGCAGAAAAGTTGTCAATCTTTCCGGTCTCGCAGAAAACAAAGCGGTTAATTGTATAGTCAAATAGATGAAATATGAAAATGGACCAGTGGAGTAATGATGATGAAAAGTGATGAATAAAGGTTGCAGTCAATGTAAAAAGATAGACCCTGGGCCATGGGTTCACTAGTGGAGTCTCTCAAGTAAATAGAACAATCATATGATGGGTAAACAAATTACAGCTGGGCAATTGACAAGATTATAACACAAACTTAATCTAGCAATGACAAAGAGAACATGATAATATTTAAGTAGGCATCACGACAATGAAGAAAGACCGTTGGCAACTGCTACAACTGCGGGATCGCTATCCGGCCTGTCACCCATCGGTATTAAGTTGCAAGCAACAGACATTTGCATTAAATAAAGCGCATGAAGTAAGCAATACTAATATCAAAAGAGACATTAACACCGCTGTTTTACCCTTAGTATCAACAGTACACCCTCGCCCTTAGACGTTTCTGTCACTCATGCCCAGGAACAAAAGGGGGCATGAACCCACTATCTAGCATAAATACCCTCTCTTGGAGATACACACAATCACTTGGCCAAAGTAACTACGCACATCGGATAGCATGCAAGAACATAAATCAACATATAAGAATCATGCACAATCTGATCATAACTTTATAATCCATCGGATCCCAGCAAACACATCACATAGCATTACAATATTCGATCTTGATCATGTTAGGCAGCTCACAAGATCATAAGACGTGAAGCACAAGAGAGAGAGACTACCATCTAGCTACTGCCATGGACCCATGGTCCAAGGTGGGACTACTCACAAATCATCACGGAGGAAGGCATGGCGATGAGAGCCCTCCGGGATCGATCTCTGTGGGGACCCCGGACTAGCTGTCCGAAATACCCGATTATGGTTCACACAACGATCCCATGATCAGTCTGTCGTTGCCCATAATCCGAATTGGATACCAAGTTTACATCCATTTCAGTACCGCATTAAAGTCTTACATAGTAGGTCACTTAGACCAAGTCTTACATAGGTGCCTTCAAGGCCAAAACAAAAGCATTCAGCGGAAGCTACGTAGTAGAAGTCCAACGCGTCCTAGCGACGACCGACAGGCAGTTGACTCACGAAGATCCCTAGTTCGCATAGAAGTCTCCATACTCCGCTTCAGCGTAGTTTTCCTCGGGATCTGGCTAAGACAATAGCCAGAGACGAAACCAGTATGAGTACAATTTGTACTCGCAAACTACTCCTCTACTGAGTATGCACCAGTTTTAAGTTGTTCTCTACAGCACTTTTAGTTATTACTCTATCTCTATATCCTTGATGAAAAGGTAAGAAGAGATTTACTACTATCTTTAGAGAGAAGCAAAATTTTATTATTTATCCAAAACTCCTCCTTTTTCCCGACCACGACTCATCATGGTCTCTTTTCCTCCACAACTCATACCACTCCATTTGGTATAGTTGGGAAACATCATTTCCTTATTTTTCCAGTCTTGCACATTTTATCAAAAACTTTTGCTTTTGCACATGGTCTAGTAGGGCCTCCCAACTGTCCATATCCGAGGACTCGGCTATTCGAATAGTTTTACCCTCTGCAGAGGTAGCACGCTTTTCCCACACCCATCCGGTAGCTCATCGTGTCTGCCACGTCCCGCCATACAAGGTGTATGCGAAGTTGAGCCACCGACCATAGCCTTTCCTTGCTCATGCTAGTATAGGACCCTACCCTTACGATTTCACCATTCCTTCAACACCTAGTACAGGATCCCCGTCGAGGAACCTAGATGTAAGGACTCGCAGGTTTGCCCGGCGAGCACGAAGCCCTTCAATCCCTCAATCCCTCAGATTGCCGGGACCCAGGTCAGGGGTTAGAGTCGCCATGCTCATCCCCTCATGCATAACGGAGTCGTCTCCGTCGATGAGGTATCAGTACTAACACGAGCAAATTATATGACTACGCCCGTTCCCATATTTGGGTAGATGTGGTCGCACAGTTATCGGCTGGTCGACGTAAGTACTAGGACACAATGTGCATTTTTCATAAACAACACCCTT
>QRDG01001448.1:0-28783 GCA_012064385.1 Puccinellia tenuiflora | reverse complement strand
TGGATTCAAATCAATTTGAGTTATTAAACTCCCTGTAGAAATGTTTTAATCCAGAATGTTGGTTTTCTTGTTTTTGCTACAACTCAAGTTAATTGTATTCAAAATAAAATCCTTTTAGGGGTGACTAGTATTGCTTAAATGTGAGCTAACAAAATTGGTTTGACCTCATTTGGATTAGTAGAGTATCAGAAACAAACAAGTTTATGTTTTATACCTTCTGTGGCATTTTGATTATCATTATTTATTTATTAACCTAAATGGGGTGAAACCACTTTAGTTAGTTAGATAATTTCATAAGCTTTTCAGAACATTTTTATTTGCTATTTTTAGATTCCTAGATCTCAAGATATTGAATTTCAAAGTTCTAATCAAATTTCTGACAGAGAAATTATCTATCCATTTTAAGGTTATCAATTAGCACATTTGGCATTTTCATTTTAAATCAGGGAATTACTCTTAATGATCATGTCTTGCATCACTGTGAAGATTACATGTTTTATTTGCTACAAGATTTAATTTGCCATTTTTAGGCCTCTGGTTCAATAGCAATTTGCATGGGAAGTAGGCTATGTTCTGTTATTGCAGTGTTGAGCTAACTGGTTAGCTATATTGTCCAATTTAAATCTTTTAGCCAGATTTTAATTCAGGGTTCAAATCACTTGCTCATGATAGTATGCTAACTATACTAACATGCTGTGCTAAGAATTACTCCTAAATAAAATTAAGTGAATTAATATCAACAGCTAAAGACAGAAATAAATATCTGTTTCAGAAACTTTTCTGAAACAGATAGGACATAGCTACTTTGTCCAATTATTTGAGGATGCTAAGCTAATTATTTTGGACATACAAGACATGCATCAGAATCTATGGATCTAGATCTTTCTATCCATATAAAGTTTGGAAATTTTGGCTTAATGGATTTTTCACAATTTAATTGCAAAGTGGGCTAATCAACTCTGTTTTTACTGGACAGCGTTTTTCAGAAAACTAACCGAATCGGTATCTTGCCGTTGGATCCAGATCCAACGGCCCACGTTCAAAGCAACGGCGACGACCACTTTTTGGCGGCGCCACCGTGCTGCCGGCGGTGGGGCGGTGGCTAGCGGCTCACCTAGGGCTCGGTTGACGGCGGCGACGGCGGGAATCGACGGCGGAGGCTCTGTAACGGCTACGGGCGGAGTTGCGGGTGCTGGGGCGGTCGGGTTCGTCGGCGACGGCGGTGTGGCCTTCACGGACACCGAACGGCGACGGCGAGCTCCTGGCGGCGACCCTGTGCAAGATACGGCGAGAGCGTGAGCGTGCGGTGGCGGTGGTGCATGGCAGAGGGTTAGGGAGGGAAAAGAGAGAAAGAGAGGGGCAGCACGGCCACGAATCGACCGTCGTCCACCTCGGGCAGTGGCGGAGCTCCGAGGAAGAATCAGGGCAGCAGCAGCCCTGCGGCAGCGATTCCGCCCTCCTGGCGGTGCACGAGAGAGGGTGGAGTGGTGGAGAAAGGACAGTGGCGATGGGGGTGGCGTGGTGTGGTGGAATTGGAGCTCGGGGCGGCTCCTTTTATAACCGGAGCTCGGTCCATGGTGGACACGGTGCTGGGGCGGTCCAGCGGGCAACTAGGCTCGCCATAGGGACGGTGCGGGGGCGGCTACGGTGTCGGGCTGCTGAGGGGCACGGTTGGCGGCGTGGAGGCGAGCTGGGCGAGCTCGGGGTGGGGGACGGCCGCGGCGTGCTCTGGGACGGCTTGGGCGGCGCACGGGCACGCACGGGCGACGAGTTCCCGGCGGGTTAGGGCTCCTGCTGGGCATGGTGCGGGTGCGAGAGGGGGCAGACGTGGTGTAGGGTGCGGCGTCGGGGTAGCTAGGGCTGCGGGGTGGTCTCCTCCACGGCGCGGCAGGGCGGCATGGCGACAGTGGCCGTGCTCCCTGGCGATGGCGGCGATCAATACGACGGCTAGGGTTTTTCCCGCGTGCAATTGAGCTACTGGGCAGGTTCGTGGGATGGGGAGAGATGGTGTGGTGCAAGGAATCGACGAACAAGCGACCGAATCCGTGGATTTGATCCTCAGTTCATCGGGTTTGGGGAAGAACAGGGTGGTGCATGCCACCTGTTCGACCAAATGCTTGAACGAAATTTAAATTCGAAATTTTGAAAAGGGTTTCCACCACTGGTTCCATACATATTAATAATGATTTGTGGTGCTATGATGGTATTTTTTTGATAAGTGCATCATAGCACATTTTGTGGTTTGAGATGATTAAAGAAAGAAATGGAATTTTATATTTTGGAATTTGAAAATATATTTTGAAGAGAGAAAAGTTATTAGAGCTAAGTGGGAGTGAGCACTATGTCACCCCACTGGTTTTTGATTTAAAAGAAAATATTTATTTCTCATTAAGAGAAATTTGTGTGGCACTTGTCCCATTATTTCATGTGGTGGGGTTGCTTTCACTTCTTTTCTTTTTATTCACAACTTTGCTTAGCAATCACACACATCAAGCAACAAAATGCAAGCAAACACACATAAGATAATAAAAGTTTTTGTTGGCCCACATTTTTGGAATTAATAATGCTTATATTAATTCTGGGATGTTACAGTGCCTTGTTCGCCAGAGCCTCTTCGACTGCTTTGATGGACATGATTTGTTGCTTGTGGAGGAGAGCGCGGGCGTCACCCTCAGGCGGCTGCGTCAGTCGCAGGTATGTTTCGACTGCCATGAGGGCAGCTCCGGGTGTCTTGGGGACGGGTATCCCGTCCGAATCTTCAGTCATGTATGACGACTCGAGGTTGCGGGTAATTCCGGCGCATTCGGCCTCTGTCATCCGGGGCACGCGGGACCTGTGGCGCCTTGCTCCTTGTGAGACCTCTGTCGAGGCAGCGGTAAATGAATACGCGGCCCTCCTGGCACTCGCCGCATCGGCTTCCTCCTTGCGTCGGAGCAGCTCGGCCTTCTCTGCGCGGAGTCGTTCGCCTTCTTTGCGCGGAGTCGTTCGCCTTCTTTCCGCAGCAGATACTGGACCACCAAAAGGTCCTCTCGGGGTGCGTCTAGTGGGGGGTATGTGCCCTCCTCGACGTGCTTCAGGGCTCTGATTGCCATGTCACGGGTGATGGTGAGCCGTGTCTGATCCGGCATGACCACCTCCAGTGGATATGCGGGTTCGTCGCCGTTGGCCCGCGCCGGGCCGGTCATGTAGACTTGTGCGGGGTAAACCCGGAAAGTGGGGCTGATGCTTCCACTGCTGCTTCCCTCGTCCGAGCCGTGCTCGGAGTCGAAAATGGCTCCAACGTGGTGGATACCACAGTTGCCGTTGAGGTTCTTTCCGCAGAATTTCGCGGCCTTCACCGCAGATGCGAGGAGTTGAGTCGTCGTCGTAACGCGGGTGCGATTGACTTGCAGATGATTTCGCAACGCGAAGGCGTGGCCGACGTAGTCGGAGTCGATGTAGATCTTGGCCTTGCCCGCGACGCAACCAAGGTAGTCGGAGTAGACTTGATCGGCGCAGGGGTCACCGCCGATGCGATCTCCTTGGCAGCCGGAGGCGCGGGTGTCGTGGTCGCGTTGGGCGCGATTTTTGCCATGGGGGCCATTGGTGCAGTCGAGGCGGGCGCGACCTTCGCGGCAGTCGAAGACGCGATCGCCGTGGTCGCGGTAGATGCGATCACAGCAGGTGATGATGCAGTCGTTGTAGTCGTAGCAGATGCGATCTTCGCGGCGGTCGAAGACGCGATCGCTGCATTCGCAGCAGATGCGATCTCCACGGCAGGTGAAGGTGTGGTCGACGTAGTCGATGCAGACGCGGGTGTCGCCTCCCAGCGTAGCGCGGCCACCGTAGATCAGAGTGTTCCGTAGCTGTTTATGAGGTAACGCATGGTACCAAAGGTGATCCACGTACCTTCATTCAGTTCAGCGTACGTCGAGCGATGAGCCGGCGGGTGGCTGACGTACTCGAGGGAGCTGGACCGGATTGGCTCCTTGGTGCGGGCGTCGGTCTTCAAGGTCGATGGAGCCGGAGCGACCATGGTTCGAACGCTCGTTCTTTCCCACAGATGGCGCCAATTGACGAGGTTAGGGCTCGGCAAATCCCTGGGTCGAGTACCCCGGGTTGATTGAAGGGGAGGAAGATGAACGTTGGTGATCACGACGGCTAGCAGGGGGCGATTTACCCAGGTTCAGGCTCCCGGAGGATAACACGCTACTCCTGCTTGTCTGGAATTATGATCAAGGTGGCTATAATGGCGAGATGACAATCTCGCTAGGGTTTGAGATGGCGGCTATGAGGTGGTGTTCGCTAGTTGCTTTGTTACCCTAAACGAGGGACCCTCCCAGCCTTTATATGACAGGCTGGGTCTCGGGTGAACGGTGCTGATGGCACCTACAGGATGATCAAGCTGATGACCTAACGTCGACTACTTTGGGCCGCACATCATCCTTCTTGGGCCTTCCTTGGGCCTTCCTTGGCGTGACCCAGGTACCACCACCGTGGGGTACTCGAAAGGTAGCCCCACAACACCGGTTGTGAGGCTCTTTGCCCCACTCCCACTCATCCGTCATCCGTGTCCGGGCTATGGCCTTAATACGCCTCCGGACCCCGGCCTTGTCCAGCTCGACAGTGCTCACCCGGGTTGGATCCAGGGGGCCACTCATTTGGCAAATTTTGTGGACTCGGCGTTGAAGGGGCAGGACCCGGCGGCTGACGAACGTTGCCAGCAGGTCATCAGCAGTCATCCCTGCTCCTCTGAGTTCCTCCACAACTTGGTGGATCTCGTTGACCTCCGCTACCTTTTTCTTCGGATTGTACCCCCAGTTGAGTTGTGCCGTGGGGGGGCCGATGGAGAATGTCGGCAGGTTGATCAAGTCAACCCGAGTGGTGTTCTTCACGTAGAAGAAGGAGCGTTGCCATTTCCGGCATGACTCCAGACCGTTGATCCGGGGAAAAATGGAGCCGCGTCGAGGTGTGACGGTGGCGGCCCCACACTGGGTCATCTCCTTGGGTGTGTCCGGTTGATCGGGATTCGGGATGACCTGCTTTCGGAATCCGAAGTATTTGGACCAGAGATTGATGGTGGGCCAGAGACCGAGGTAGCCCTCGGCGAAGGAGACGAACGCTGAGAGGGTGGTGATGGCATTCGCCGGAAGTTGGTGAGGTTGAAGACCGAACTTATTGAGGAAGTTTCGGAAGAAGGTACTGGCGGGCAATCCGAATCCCCGCTCGAAGTGCGCAACAAAGACGACGTATTCGCCTTCCTTGAGATTCGGCTCGATCTCGGAGCCTGGAAGTCGGCACTCCACCCCGGTAGGGATCCTCCGTGTCTGGAACAGCCAATCTAACTCGGCTTGACCTACGTCGGAGCCCTCCCAGGAGGCCCGGGTGGATCCTTCCACGAACGTCTCCTCGACCGAGTCAACCGCCTCGAGGGAGGTGTTATCCGACATCTCGGCGAGAGGTTGTTGAGAACTGCAAAAAGGGCGCCGGCGGTGAGCTACGTGTGCCGAGGTGAAAAGAGAAAGGAAAAAAGATAGAGCACGGCGAAGAGGGGACCGGCGGCGCACCGCAACCACGGCCGCAAGGTCACCGGCGGCGCGCGACGCGTCGCCGCGGTGAAGAACAGAGGAAGAACAAAGGGAAAAAGCAAGACCGGAGAGTACCTATAGATGCAAAGTGCTAATGCGCAAGAAGGAAGAAGAAGAAATCTTACCGGCGAGTGGCGTCGGCGGGCGGCGGTTCGTCGATGCGTGCGTGCGCGGCGTCGGCGTCCAACGGCTCGTCGGCGTGCGCAGGTGCGTGCGGCGGCGGCGCTGTGCGCGGAGCTGTGCGGTGGTGCGGTGTGCTCTGCGCGCAGGAGGAAGAAGGAGAAGAGGCGAAGGAGGCGAATGAGCGGAGGAGGAGAAAGTTACCCTTCTCCCTCCTATTTATCCCCTCGGGGGCAACGGCACGAACCCATGATCTTCTGCGCACGATCGGCGTGGATCGTGGGATAACTGCCCCACGATCGGCCACATAATGGGCCACAGATCGCAATCGGGATCTTAACTGTCAGCACGGCGCAGTAACTGCTGCGTGACCCGAGGCGTCGTGCAGCGCTGCGGTCAAAGCACTCGAGTGCTTGCGCGACAGGAGCGCCACGTGCCACTGTCACGTCCATCGGTGCGCGAAAACCGAAGCGTCAAGCAGGGATGCGTTGACACGTAGAGAAATCGACGACTCGGAAAAACCGAGGAATGCTCCCGTAGGTCGGAACAATCCGGCGTAAGGTATGATAATAAGTTGGGAGGTAAATGGCTTTCCGACATATAAGTTTGGCCGGCATATGTTATGATGGTTTTATATTAGAAATGCTGGTTTTTCGGGTAAACCTGCCGCGGCCCTTCAGCCGAGGTTGCAGGACCACGCCAGCTTCGGGGACTAATGTCGGGGGGCAACCCCCCGGATGGGGTCAAGATGACGAGGTACATGTAGACCCGGAGTTGACCGGGTCAACAATAACCGACATAACATATAGGCTTACCCGGAGTCAACCGGGTCAAGGCCGACCGACATATCCTTATGTCGGATCATGCAGATTGGATGTCGGATTCTTCTTTGTTCTTCTTTTGTGCAGGAAAGGAGAAACCGAGTCAGGAGTCTATCTCGGAGAGCAGTCAAGGCTCACGTCTTGTCCCTACAATCACGGGGCAGGCGTCCTGCCACTGGCACGATGGGACGTGCTGCCTACTCCTTGACTCGGTGGTCACGGTATGGGAAGTCAGGCCTCCATGCTGCTGACCGATGCAGTACCATGGAGCAGTACACAGGGTTGATGGATTAGACATGCCACGCGGGCATGACGGAAGCAGTCAGAGGCCCAGGCGTGGCCACAGTGCTGCCTACGCCAGCACAAACGTCAGCCCTAACTTGTGCCCTGGGTTTCCCTATATAAGGAGCACCAGGGGTTCCTCTTACAAGGACCGCTCAGACCACGCCTCACTAGACTCGGAACACTGCTCCGTTGAACACTAGAGCCACTCCGAGACTCGGTTTAGTGCCCTCAGTTCTTAGTTCTTCCATACAGCTCAAGGAGCGTGGTGTAGCTCAAGTGTAATCCATCATATATAGATCAGACAAGCAGGAGTAGGGGTTTTATCTCCTCACGAGAGCCCTGAACCTGGGTAAATCGGTGTGTGTTTGTGTCTTTCTGTGTGCGTCTCTACACGCACCTACCCTCCCCGGTACCTCCAGCATCCATCGGCCCCAAGATAAGCCTACCTATGGCATCTGTTTGTGTACCACCACGACAGTTATGGAGTCTCCGGACTACGCCGAATCGCTCCACTGGCTACATGCCATTCTTTCTGGTCTATGGAGCAGAAGCGGTCCTGCCGACCGACATAGAGCATGACTCGCCAAGAGTCGCATTGTATACAGAATCCGAGGCTAAGGAAGCTCGGGAGAATGATCTCGATCTGCTCGAAGAGGCACGATAGTTGGTATTGTCCAAGTCAACAATATATCAACAGAACCTCCGACGCTATCATAGCCGGAAGGTAAACCCTCGCAAGTTCCGCGAGGGGGATTTGGTGCTTAGGCTGGTGCAGCGCACCGTCGGGATGCACAAATTATCACCTCCATGGGAAGGACCATTTATTGTAAGCAGGGCTCTGCATAATGACGCTTATTATCTTATAGATGCTCAGAAGCAGGTAAAAAACAAGATGGAAAGATCCAAAGAGGAGACCAAACGACCCAGGAATGTAGCCCTACTTCGCCCTTTTTACTCTTAAGGACGCAATATATGTATCTCGGTACCCTGCAATGAAATGTCGGCACCCCGAAAGAGACTCGGGGACTGCCTTGTTTAAAAATCTGTGTTTATCTTTGTTTCCTGTATGTCGAATGGCTCTAGACCGTATCTCCAAGTTTTTAAAGTATTGTATGCTATGTCTTGGTGATCTTGTGACTCGACTGTCGAACACCAAAACGGTAGACAAGAGCTAAGGTTGCAAAGTGTAGTAAACAAGAAAACAAACTCGGTGACTCGGCTCAGGAGCGATCCGACTTTTATTGTCGGAGATTGTCCCCAGGAACTAGGGGTGTCTCCAAGGTATCGTGTAAGGGGCTGAACACGGAGTCAAACAATCCACAACGGGCTCCGGCGACGGTGCTCGTCAGGCTCGCTGCGGACGACACTGCAGAGATTGACACAAGGTATTACCCAGGTTCAGGGCCCTCTTGTGGAGGTAAAACCCCTACGTCCTGCTATGGTGTATTGCACTGCTTGGAGAGTTACAGTACAAGGGGAGAGCTTGTCGAGCTCAAGGTGGCTAACAATGGCTACTTGCTAGTCTTCAGATCTAGGGTTCTTGGGTAGGCTCCTAGACTCCAAAGACCGAACCCCTTACTTGGGCGTGCTCATCCTCCTTTTATAGGCGCCCTGGGCCTCTTCTGCCCAAACATTTGGGCGGGAAGGGCTACCACATGGCAACGAAGGAGGAGGCGCGGTGCATCGTAAAGGTGAGGTCTACCACAAAGGTAAAGCCCGTGGACGCGGTCCACGGCAGGGGAACGGCGTCACCAAAGCTGAAAAGGGGCACCGACCAGCTGGACAGTGGGCTGGCGCTCGCCGAGGTGGGAGGTGACCCACGGTGACGTCGTCCTTGGAGCGTAGCTGCAGACTGTTCCCTTGTCACCAAAGAGGCAATACTCGTTGTCCGCTTTGCTTGGCTCCGCTTTGTTGACTGCTTTATACATGGAAACGGCAACTGCGGCGTTGTCGTCATCGCGCGTAGGCACGCGCGTCACTCTGCACACGGCGCAGAGCCCATGTGCGCTCTGCCGCGGGGGCAGAGATGGCTTCACGAGGAGGGCGCTTCGCGAGGCGAAAAGCCTCGCCAAGCCCTTCAGCTCGGTCCTTAGTAGAATTGCGGGCAGCATCGGAGACGCCTTGTCGAGGGGCGATCCCTCGCCAAGGGAAAGAACCCTTGGCGAGGAGAAAAACCCTTCGCGAGGAGAGAAATCCTCGCGAAGCTCGCCAGGCTTAGAGAGCCTGGTCCTTAGCGAAAATCATCCAAAGAATCTCGTGGGCCCTGGCAGGCCGGCCCATGGTACCCTGGTTTCCACTGTGCCGACAGTAGCCCCCGGGCCCGCGATGGGCACGCCGAGGCCCATGGACGAAGGCGAAGCGTCGAGGGGCCAAAGATGCCTGGCAGGGCCGCGACACGTGTCACGCAGCGGTTGCGCCCGCGGCCACGACCTCCTCGGCTCCAACGGGCGACGTGGTGGGGCCCGCCACGACTCGAGTGCTGGTCAATAAAGCCTGGGCGCGCAGGCGGCGCCCATTACTTCTCCCGTAACTCCTCCGCACACTTCTCCCCACGACTCCAATCTCTCCAGAGAGCTCCAATCTCCAGAGCACTCTTCTTCCTCTCCGGCGACCATGGCACCCAAGAGAGCAGCCACCGACTTGAAGGGCAAGGCCACCGCACAGGCGAGCTCGTCAGCAGCGACGGCGCGGGCGGGCACGTCCGCGGCGATGGCGCGCGCCGCTGCTCTCGAGGGAGCACTGCCGAAGACGCGTGTCACGGCGGCAACGATAGCGACGGTGCGCCACCTGGCGGCGGCGAAAACCAACGAGCACGGCGCCACTGAACTGAGGCCGACCGGTAGCAGGCTCACCGACACCTTCTACCCCATCTTTCTTCATACTCTCTACGCCGGCCTGGTACCACCATTCTCTGATTTCCTCCTGGTGATCTTGGAGACGTACCAGATCCAACTCCTTCATCTTCATCCCAACTCCATCCTCATCCTTGCCATCTTCGCCCACTTCTGCGAGGCCTACGTCGGCATCCGCCCCTCGGTGGCGCTCTTTCGCAGTTTCTATTCTCTTCGGAACTCCGCCAAGGGCGAGCGGCTTGGGTGCGTCTCCTTCCGCATCGTCGACGCCAGGAGCGACAACTACATCCCCATCGCCTGGAGTGGCGAGGACGCCGTCACCAAGGTGACGAAAAAGGTCGACAAGTTCCACGAGAAGTGGCTCTTCGTCGACGCCAAGGCTACACACCCTCTCCTAGAGGTGCCCGAGGCGCCGCCGAGGAAGTGGGCGCGCTGGGCGAGCGCGGACTTCAGGGGCTCGAAGCTTGACGCGGTGTACGTGTACATCCGTCACATCCGCGAGGCAGGGGTCACCGGCCAAATGGTGGCGAAGGACTTCACCAGGCGCCGCATTGCTCCCCTCCAACAGCACGCCGAGCCGGTGTGGCGATACGATGGCAAGGACGACGCCATGCGGCTAAGCAGGGACGGCTTCGAGCCTGATGTGCTCCGCCAGATTATGAGCGTTCTTTTTACGACGTCGGAGATCCCGTCTGCCAAGGAGGAGGCGGCCAAGCCGCTCATTGTCTTCGCCGAGGAGAGCATCGAGGAGCAGCGCTCGCATATGCCCACGTTCGACGAGTGGGGGATTGTGCCCGCGGGGCACAGCGGGCCTCGCCCTAACCCGTGGGCAGCGGAGCCGGAGTATATGGATGAGGCTCCTGAGGCTGAAGAGGCCGAGTCCGCCGAGGAGGAGGCCTCGAGAAGCGAGGGCCCCCTTGGCGAGGACGAGGCTTCGAGGGGTGCTGACCCCGCCGGCGAGGGCGCCGGCTCCTCGAGGAGCGCCCACGCCGACGTAGACCTCCAGGTGCTCTCCTCCGGCGACGAGGAGGACGCCTTCCGCATCGTCCGCTCCCAGCGCGCCGAGGAGGAGGAGACGAGCGGTGGAGGAAGAGGGCGTTGCGAGCCCCGCTCCAAGGCCGTTCATGACAGGAGGGTCGTAACCGTGGGAGGTGTCCCTCGCGCGGAGACAGGAGCGGCCCAGGAGGAAACCGGAGCAAACCTCACCCAGCCTCCCAAGGCGAAGAAAAGGGTGTGGGTGATGGCCGGCGAGTAAGCCCCCGACCTCTTTTTCTCCTTCAGTATTTTGCTTTGAGAATTCCCCCCTTTGAAGGATTTTCAACTTTGTCTTCCTTTCAGGCAGCCCGCGGAGCCAAAGAGGAGGCGGCTCGGCGAGGCTGGAGAGACCATCAGCGTCGCCATGGAGACGCCTGCAGCCGGCGAGCCGCAGCAGGCAGTTGCTTCTCCCGCGGTCGAGCACCGCGCGGAGACGGTGGTGGCCGAGGAGATCGTAGCGTCGCCGACGCGGGCGGCGACTCCTCCAGCGGCGGAGCACCGCTCGGAGGAGGAGACCGCAGAGGCGGCGCCGTCGCCAACCAGGGCGGCGACTCCTCAAGCCCAGCAGGAGACGGAGGAAGCCGTGGACGAGGACATCGTCATGGAGCCGCCTCCAGAGGAGGAGGCCTCCTCGAGAGGGGCTGATGCACCCGAGGCCGCGGCGGACGCGGCCGTTGCAGAGGGGGCCGGAGGCGCCCCTGTGGAGCAGGGGGCGGTGGCGCCGCCGGAGCCCGCTGGCGCTGAAGCTGAGCGCGAAAAGGCGCCCAGCCCCCAGAGGGCAACCGAGGCGAGCGCCGAAGAAAGCGCCCCCACAAGCCCCCGGGTCGCACCAGAGGCGGCCGCTACAAGCTCGGGGCAGGAGGCCCTAGGCGCCTCGACAAGCGTCGAGGGAACTGCACCCAGCAGCAGCGTGGGAGTCTCCTTGGCGCTGCAAGCTCCGCATCGCCAAGCAGCCCACCACCGGATCGTCCTCAACCGGGCGCGGCGAGCGCTCGACGGGCTGGAGGAGCAGCTCGCCGCGGAAGAAGACGCCCTGGCGGAGGAAAGGGCGAGGCTCGGCGACGCCTGGATTCTTCTCCACGAGAGGGTGGAGATGTGTCGCCGGCAAGACGCGTCGGCAAAGGCGGCTCGCGAGGAGGCGATCCGCTTCGCCAAAGAGACCCGCGACAGCGTCAAGCGGGAGGCGCAGGAGGTGATGGAGGAGCTCGACGCCGCCAGGGAAGCACTTGAGGCGGAAACCACCTCCAAGCATGACGAGCTGGCGGCCGCGAAGCAGAAACTCGCCGCCAACTCTGAGGCCGCCAAGGCCAGCCTGAACGAGCTCCGCGAGCAACTGGACGCCCGCGAGGGACAGCTGGCGCCTCGCGAGGTCGAGCTGAAACGGCGCGAGGAAGAGCTCGCCCTCCAGGAGAAGGAACTGCAGCGGCGCGAGGAGCAGATGCAGCTGCTCGTGAAGGACCAGGCCACCCGCGAGGGGCAGCTGGAGGAGCGTGAAGGTCGGGTGGCCACTGACGAGGCCAACCTTGCGGCGGAGCATAAGAGGCTCCAAGAAGAGGCTGACCTCAAAGTCAAACTCGTCCGCGAAAACCTCTCAAAGGAGTACGACGAGAAGGTCGCGAAGCACGAGGACCGCCTCAAGACCAAGCGCAAGGAGCTCGAGAAGCGCGTCAAGGAGCTTGAGTAGGAGGAGAAAAGGTTGACCTCCTGCCTCGAGGTCTCTCGGGAGGCCTAGGCGCGCGCCGAGGGGAACGCCTTTGCCTTGGAGAGGGACCTGGACGAGCTCCGGCAGCAGGTGGGGCCGGTCGCGGCCCTGGTGGAGCAGGCACGAGACCAGCGCCAGGTTGACCGGTTCATGACGCGCCAGCGTCAAAGCATTCTCCAGAGCTTGGTGAGCCGTGTACGCGCCGTCGGGAGAGATCTGAGGATCGACGTCCCCTCCTTCTCCGCAGCGACCGACGACGAGGCCTCGTACTCGCACTTCTTCGAGCAGTTCCTTGGAAAGCTTGAAGGGGTCGCGAAGAGCTTTGACAAGCGTGTCGTGGAGGAGAGTCGCGACCTCCTCGTCGTCGCCGTTACCAACGTCTTCAGCAACCTCGTGAGGCTCCAGTCCTCACTTGATCTTGAGGACGTGATGGCGCCACCACGCGCCATCAGCGACAAAGCGCGGGAGACCGCCAAGCAGGCCGCCATCGCGTATGCCAAGAAATTCGACCAAGTCCTGGTCGATGAAGACGAAGGCGACGGCGAGGGAGGTTCCCTAGGAGCAGGAGCTGGCGCGGATGGAGCGGGGACCTCGGGAGGCGCGATGGCCTGAACTCCTTCCTGTAGCTGAACGTGCCAAGGGCACATTTATCTTAGCTATTTTGGTTGTAAACTTTGTAAAAACTTGTCAAGTTATATTTGGGTGTGCTTGTGAATGTCCCTCGGGAAGCCTTTGTTCTTTCCTCCTCATGTATTTTTCGCTCTATGTCTTAGGACCCTCTCTTAGCGCTACACCACCGCCGCTTCGGTATGTGCGAGTAAGTGCTCCACAAGTCCGGGGGGTGAGTGAGGCCTCGAGAAGTAGGAGCTCCTTGAAGCGCGATGCTTGGGGCCCCCCTTTGACGTGCAAGCAGCCCATGAGGCATAGGAGAGAGAAAAGAGACTCGAGGGGTGAAAACCAGCGAGAAGAGATCTAAACAGGTGTTTAGACTTAGCTTGCCGAGGTGTTTTCGCCTTGGAAAGGGTGTTGGTTCCCTGGCGAGGCGTTGTTGCCTTGGAGAGGGTGCCTGAGGCTTGGAGAGCCTGTTTTCCTGCACTTGGAGAAATAGGCATACCCACAAGCAATAGATAGCTAAGGAATCTTATGGTGCTCGTAGGTTCCTTCATGTGTGTCTCGCGAGGAGAAACAGGCACCAAGGTTTTGGTGATCCTTGGTGAGTTGACGTGCGCGGGAGCTGACCCATGAGTTCAGAGCTCCTTGGGAGTTGACATGCATGAGAGCTGACCTGCAAGTTCAGAGCTCGGATCCCTTGGGTTTTAGGCGCTGCCGGGATGCTCCCGTGGCATGGCACCCTGCTAGCCCCCGCTCGTGAGATACACAGGAGGGATCATACGAGCAGGAATAAACAGTAATAACAGCTTTGCCGAAGTCGCAAAACATGCTGGAGCGATGCGCAAAGGTTCAGAATGACCTGAAATAGGTGTTCATTACACTGGCGTGGCCAGGAGTTTTTTCTTCTTTGATGATGAAGCGTTGCTCCTCCGGGAGCGCGCTCCCCTATTTAGGAGGCAGGTTGGCGCCGACGGTGACGCAAGCCCCCGAGCCGCTCGCCTCCAGAGACACTTGTTTTGTCGCGGCCTTCTCCTGAGAGAACAGCTGCTTCTTCTTCGCGGGGGGGCTCGGGAGGGGTTCCTCGTCCTCGTCGGCGGGTGACGCCACCGCGGCAGCCTTGTAGGCCGCCTGCGCAGCGTACAAGGCGTCCGAGACCACGCCGCGGATGACAATGGTGCCACCCGAGCCAGGGAGCTTGACGAGGTTGTAGGCGTGGTGGGTCACCGCCATGAATTTGGCGAGGGCGGGGTAGCCGAGTATGGCATTGTAGGGCAGGCCGATGTGCACGATGTCGAAGTCGATCAGCTCGGTGCGGTAGTTGGCCTGGGTGCCGAAAGTGACGGCGAGCCTCACCTGCCCCAAGGGGGTGGTAAGACCCTCTGTCACTCCCGAGAAGGGCCTGGTAGGCATGAGCCGCTCGTAGGGCACCTGCAGCTTCTCGAATGTCTCGACGGAGATGACGTTGAGGCCAGCACCCCCATCAATGAGCGTCTTAGAGACGGCGATATTGTTGATGGTGGGGGTGCAGACCAACGGGATGGTGCCAACGGTTGAGGTGGACTTGGGGTGATCGCCGGAGTCGAAGGTAATGGGGCACTGGGACCACTTGAGGGGCCTGGAGGCCTCGACTTCAGGGAGGGCTGCCGCGACCTCGCGAGCGAGTTGCTTGAAGTGGCGGTTGGAGCGAGGGGCCTGAGCCCCGCCAAGGATGCAAGCGGCTCCACGAGGTACTGTAACATCCCTAACTTGGTAATGAAAAATACGAAGAATTTTTCCACTTTTTGCATCCTTGTTTGCATCATGGCATGTCTCTAATTTGCTAATGTTAACAAGTGACCAAATGGGAAAACAATAAAAAGGGAAGCCAAAACTTCCCACAACCTTTACTTCTTGAAATGCACCAATTTCTACAACCCATGTTATGGCAAGTGACCTTATGGTCTAGGAAGTTCACCTAAGTTCACTCTTTTGCAAAGGAACCAAATGGTTGGCCTCCATTGTGTTTTCAACTTCAACTCCAAAAGTGGTTCCTATCCTTGGTTATTGGTAAGCCAAGTCATGATGCTCAAAGGCCCAGGTAAATGTATGTTGAGCTAGTTCACCTAGTGGGGAAACTCCCAGAATTTTTGCATATTTTCTGGAAGTGTTGTGGAGCCCTTGTAAAATTTCAGTTTTTCTGCCCTGTTATGTTCATTCGGAATGACCCGGAAATTTCCGGATCTATTCCGGGCCAGTCGGAATTTTCCGGACCCATCCGGAAAATTCCGGATGAAGCACAGTGACGACAATGGACACTGGCGCCATGCCGCCGACGCCACCTGCTCCCCTCGCACGCCATGCCGTCGTGGCCCCCCTTGAGGCCAAAGAAACGCACCAAGACGCCCTCGTGCTCACCTGCTCCCTTTCCCCTGTTTCCCCCTTTTCCCCTTCCTCCTCCGCGTGCTCGCCTCGCCGCCGAAACTCGGGCTCGTGCCGCCGCCGCATCGCCGTCGTCTCCGTCGAGCCCGGGACGAACCGACCACGCAGGAAGGAACACCGCGTCGCCCTCTACCTCCTCTACCAAAGCCCGCGTGCTGGGAGGCCTCGAATCGAGCTCATCGAGCTCGGCTTCCCGAGGTTGGACCGCCGCTCGCCGTGACCGTCCTCGCCAAAATCCGGCCACCGTGGTCATCCCCGTCCTCACCGACCGCGCCTACGTGCCCCTGGTGAGCCACCCGTCCTCCTGGACATGCTCCCGTTTCCCCTCTCCCCTTTTCCCTTGCTCGCCCGTGCGCAACCGCCGCCGCCGTTGTTTTTCTGCCCACCATCGAGCCGTCCGGAATCGCCCGGATTATTCCGGATCGATTCCGGGTCGACCGGATTTTTCCGGACATTTCCGGACGAATTCCGAAACCCTAACAGAAAGATTTTGAGGTCACCTCGGATTTGGCTCGGAATGAGCCCGGATTATTCCGGACCATCCGGAATATTCCGGACCAATCCGGATGAATTCCGAACCTAGCTGAAAACTTGTGAACTTTGTATTTTAGCCTCTTTTCGCTAATTCTTGCAAATGGTATACTAATTTGTTCAGTGTTTCAAATGCTATCTAAATATGCTAGAATCACCTCGTGACAACAACTTGCCCTTTGATATAAATCCCTACTTGATTAAAGGATATAAATCCACCTAATCTTTTAATTTGCTATTTCAATCATCGGTACTCCAAAAATTATCAATAAGGCACCGAAGTGAACATAAGAACTAAACCTCTTTAATCCTGTCATGATCATGCATATTTGAGCAATTTCTAAAATAATGGAATCCTTATGAACAATTGGACATTAAGTTAAATATGAGGTGTTTTCCAAATAATTTCCCTAATTATTTGGCTCCCCATTTAATTGTGCCCTTAAGTTATATAATGGAATCCTTGCATAAATTTTGACATGCCATCATGTGATTGAGCATTGCATCTTGAGTTGTGTGATTTATGTGTGTTTTGTATTTTCTTTTGGGTATCGATAGATTCCGGAGCCGAGGGTCTCTCTAACTACCCCGACGATCAGTGCTTCACTACCGGGCAGCAAGGCAAGAGATAACCTAACCTTCTTGGCATATAGCATCCTATGTTTTGATCAAATTATTTTATCCACCATAATATTGCATGCGGCTCAAAGATCTCTTTTGGGTAAACATAGAATCCTATGAATGCATGTTTCTTCCCCGAGCCAATCGCATGTATTCCTACCTATGAACCTTAGGTTGATGTGTTGGCCGGAGACAAATTAATTGTTGTATTCATATGCTTAGCTATGCTTAGCCATGCTTAGTTGCAATACTAGTTGTGTCCGTTGTTTATTTCCATAATTGTTGTTGAAGATGGAATGATGCGGACTTGGTGGATGAATGTGATGCTAAATTAAAATGCTAAGACGGCTTGGGTGAGTTGCCATCGGGGATGGTGTTTTGCCTCACTCTAGCCCCTAGGTGCGAGTTCTTTACCTCTTGAACCAAGACTGAGCGTGCTTCCGGAGGTGGGGGCATATGGAACCCCCTTTGACCGAATAAGTTGTGAGGGGCTTGTCAAGGGTCCTCTAGTTTGCTATTCCATTTGCGCGTGAGTTGTGTGGGTGGAAAAGAAACGAGGATGGTGGTGTTTAGGAATGTGGCCGCGGGGCAGGGCGCTGAGAGCGCTGATCCTGTCCTTCCGCACACTGATGGTCCTTGAGTAAGCCTCATGCAATGTAAAGGTCTAACCGCGCCCGTTCGCCGGCCTTCCCCGGAAGAGGGCCAACTAGGTGAGCCGGACGGTACCGATGGGTAAATTAGTACACCCCTGCAGGGTTAATCTTTTCGAAAAGCCGTGTCCACGGTTATGGACGACTTGGGAATAGACGATAAGATCATAGAGAATCTTAACCTAATTGATATGGCAGCTAAAGGTTGCATAATCACGTGTGTTAAAGGTTCACTTCCTCGAGGGTGATTCGAGGGGGTGCCTTGGTGGAGATGAGAGTGGTTGGTTACAAAAGGGTTCGATGAGAACCAAAGTTGACAAATTGTTAATCTCTTACCCCGTTTATAAAAATATTCTGAGTAGACGAATGCCATGTGTCATTTTAAGTTTGGTTTATGAAAGTTAGCTTTATGCAAAAGAACTACATTATACAGCTTTAGAGCCTCCGTCAGTCATTGGGCCTATATCGCCCTACTAAACTTGCGAGTACATCGTACTCAGTCTCTCTTTGCTGCCTCTATGTTTTTGTATTTCAGAGGAGGACGACACCGAGCAGTTAGGTGGGTTCTTCGTTGACATCGACTACTAGTCTGGGGTTCCCAGGTGGCAGCTTGGGACCGTGGAACAAGCTGGCTTGGGTGATGTTTATCTGTAGGCCTCTTAGGCCATAATTTGCTTCTTGTTGTATTAGACAACGCTACTTCGCTTCCGCTTGTTGAATTGTAGGATCTGTGATCCTTTTGCCTTGTAATATTTGTATTCTCCTCGTTATATGAGTTGCTATATAAATGTTTTGTGTCGTAGAGTCATGCTTTGTGCCAGTTCTGTTCCACAAGTCTCGATCTTTGTTTTATACATTGATGGTTGTGTCGAACACATAGCCTCTCTGTATAATTCCGGGGTCGGGGCGTTACAGGTACCTGGTAGCCCTCGTCAGCCTCGGCAGGCAGGTTGTCGTTTGCGGGCTGGGCAGCGTTGGCCTGGGGGTTCTGCTGGTAGTTGTCGTTGTAGTTGTTGTTCCAGCGTCGCCCCCCGCGGCCGCTGCGGCCTCCGCCGCGGCCTCCGCGGCCTCCGTTTGCCTCGCGAGCCTCGCGAGCCTCGCGAAGCCTCTTGATGTCGAAGCAGTCCTCGGTGGCGTGAGAGTGCCTGTTGTGGTAGATGCAGAAAGGGCGATCATCCTTCTTCTCAGGTCCTGCGGCTGGAGTAGCAGCTTGGCGAGACTGCTTGGCGTCAGGCTCTGCCGCGAGGACCGCAGTAGTCTTGCGCTTCTTAGAGGATTTCTTCTTCTTGGACCCCTCGGCGGGGTCCCCTGGCTCGTTCTTGACGAACAAGCGGCCCTCTTCAGCCTTGGCGCAGTTGTCCGCCAAGTCAAAAAGCTTGACGACAGTGGTGATGTTGTCGTGGATGCCGAGCTTCTCGAGCATCCGCACGTCTGTGACCCCAGCCTGGAAGGCCGAAATGACCTGCGCGTCGGTGGCGTTGGGGATCTTGTTGCGCACTTAGCTGAAGCGCTGGATGTACTTGCGGAGGGTCTCACCGGGCTTCTGACGCACGGCGCGGAGGTCGTTGTAGGTGAGGCCGCGCTCGTACGTGCCCTTGAAGTTGGCGACGAAGCACCGGCAGAGCTCCTCCCAAGAGTTGATGGACTCGGCGGGAAGGTTGGTGAGCCATGAGGACGCAGAGTCCTTGAGGGCCATAGGGAACCAGTTCGCCATGACCTTGTCGTCGCCCCCGGTGGCCTGGATGGCCAAAGAGTAGAGCTGCAGGAACTCCAGGGGGTTGTTCTTGCCGTCGTAGCGCGGAGGGAGGTCCGGCCTGAACTTGACCGGCCAAACGACGCGACGAAGGCTGCGAGTGAACGCGGCCGTCGTGCCGTAGGTGACCGTGCCGTTGGCAAGGGTGGCGCGGAGGTGGCGCCCGGCGGTGGCGATGTCCTGGACGGCGCGGTTGCAGCGTTCTTGCCCGCGCTCGATGCTCACGCGTGCGTCCTCAGGGGCTCGCTGCACGATCTGGCAGTCATGCGGCGACGACGCGTGCGATGCAGCGCGGCCGTCGCGAGGAGGAGCCCCCGCTGGAGCAGGTTGCGGTGCAACCGGTGGAGCCGGAGCGGGTGTGGGTTGGAGAGGAGGCGCGGGAGGTGCGCCGTGCGCCACGTCCCCCATGAGCGCAGAAGGGACCAGGGAACGAGACGGCGCAGGTGCCGAGGCGCGAGCGGCGCCGATGAGCTCGGCAACGCGGTTGAGCCAGGCCTCCTGAGCCGCCGGCGTGGGGCGGTACTGCAGCAACTCCTGCGCCATGAGGGGCGCAGTCGCCGGGCTGGGCGCAGGGCGGCCCAGCGAGGAGGCAGCACGGTCCCGCGACGGGGGCAGGGAGGAGGCCTCCTCTTCGCCGAGGTCGTCCTCAGCGTGGTCGATGTCGTCGTCGTCGGGGTGCTCGACGCGGGGCTCGGGGTCGACGCGGCGCTCCGGAGCAGAGCCCCCACGCGGGCGGCCACGGGGGCGGCCTGCGGGAGCGGTGGCGGCGCTAGCCGTCCGGCGAGCGAGACGTTCGGCACGAGAACCGGCCATGGCTGTGTCCAGGATGAAGACGCGCCTCAGCCCCCTACCAGGCGCGCCAAATGTCGGAGATTGTCCCCAGGAACTAGGCGTGTCTCCAAGGTATCATGTAAGGGGCTGAACACGGAGTCAAACAATCCACAACGGGCTCCGGCGACGGTGCTCGTCAGGCTCGCTGCGGACGACACTGCAGAGATTGACACAAGGTATTACCCAGGTTCAGGGCCTTCTTGTGGAGGTAAAACCCCTACGTCCTGCTATGGTGTATTGCACTGCTTGGAGAGTTACAGTACAAGGGGAGAGCTTGTCGAGCTCAAGGTGGCTAACAATGGCTACTTGCTAGTCTTCAGATCTAGGGTTCTTGGGTAGGCTCCTAGACTCCAAAGACCGAACCCCTGACTTGGGCGTGCTCATCCTCCTTTTATAGGCGCCCTGGGCCTCTTCTGCCCAAACATTTGGGCGGGAAGGGCTACCACATGGCGACGAAGGAGGAGGCGCGGTGCACCGTAAAGGTGAGGTCTACCACAAAGGTAAAGCTCGTGGACGCGGTCCACGGCAGGGGAACGGCGTCACCAAAGCTGAAAAGGGGCACCGACCAGCTGGACAGTGGGCTGGCGCTCACCGAGATGGGAGGTGACCCACGGTGACGTCGTCCTTGGAGCGTAGCTGCAGACTGTTCCCTTGTCACCAAAGAGGCAATACTCGTTGTCCGCTTTGCTTGGCTCCGCTTTGTTGACTGCTTTATACATGGAAACGGCAACTGCGGCGTTGTCGTCATCGCGCGTAGGCACGCGCGTCACTCTGCACACGGCGCAGAGCCCATGTGCGCTCTGCCGCGGGGGCAGAGATGGCTTCACGAGGAGGGCGCTTCGCGAGGCGAAAAGCCTCGCCAAGCCCTTCAGCTCGGTCCTTAGTAGAATTGCGGGCAGCGTCGGAGACGCCTTGTCGAGGGGCGATCCCTCGCCAAGGGAAAGAACCCTTGGCGAGGAGAAAAACCCTTCGCGAGGAGAGAAATCCTCGCGAAGCTCGCCAGGCTTAGAGAGTCTGGTCCTTAGCGAAAATCATCCAAAGAATCTCGTGGGCCCTGGCAGGCCGGCCCGTGGTACCCTGGTTTCCACTGTGCCGACTTTTATGGCTATTAACCTTGTGTTTTGTTCCTTATTCTTATGTCGGATGGCCCTAGATCATATCTCAAAGTTTGGAGTACTGTATGCTATGTTTTGCGGTCTCGTGACTCGACTGTCGAACGCCAAAATGGTAGACAAGAGCTGGGATCGCAACACCTATTGGACAAGAAAGCAAACTCAGGGACTTGGCCCAAGGGCAATCCGGCATGTGCTGTTTATTAATCCTGTGCTTTGTTCCTTACTTTTATGTCGGATGGTTTTAAGCCTTATCTCAAAGTTTTTAAGTATTGTATGCTATGTTTCTGTGATCTTGTGACTCGACTGTCGAACACCAAAATGGTAGACAAGAGCTAAGGTTGCAAAGTATAGTAAACAAGAAAGTAAACTCGGGGACTCGGTTCAAAATGATCCGGCATTCAGCACATCCTTGTTAAAACTTGCAAAATAGAGTAGCAACCCTAAAAGCTTAAAAGTATATATTACATCTGCACCCGGCATCCCGGGGATTTAACAGTTTGAGTTTCTCTAAGTTTAAACAGCAGCGCCAGCGGTACTCTTATCTGTAGGAGGAACGGGAGTCTCGGCGGCTACCTCGGCTGCAGTCTCCGCGGTTGTGCCGGCGGTGGTGTCGGGAGCCGTGTCGGCTTCGATTTCCTCATCGACCACCTCTTCATCTTCGCTGTATTCTTCTTCATCGTCGGAATCCGGGGGACCCTCGACGAAGTCATGAATCGAGGCGTACTTGATAAAGGAGTATGCCCTTTCCCGGCGACACTGGATGAGTTCCGGGTCTGTTGCCCATTTTGAGCTGGCGCGCATCGATTGGAGCGCGTCGAGGTTGATCGCTTCATACCAGGAGAGGACATAGACCAGGGCCTCGTCTGCACCAACTCGGGGGGCAGATGCCCGCCACACCTTGAGCCGTTTCTCGCAGCCCTGCAGGCACCGGGATAGCTCATCAACCGAGGACGGGGTCTGGGCATTTGGCCAGAGAACCCGGTACACGCGGATAGCGGCATCGAGGAGACCAAATCCGACAGCTTTCAGAGGTGACAGACGTGCATTCAAGGCCGTCAGGTGGTCTTCCATGTTCCACTCTTCCGAGATCGGGCCAGACTCGGCTCTCCTCTGGCGGGCCTTGCGAGTAATGTTATTCACGGTAGGCTGAGATTGGGGGAAGTTCCCTGAGAAAAGGATGGCTAACACCGGTGTAAGCTACATGACGGCATACATTGGATGTCGGGTAAAGACAGAAGAGTGAAAGAGGCTTACTGTCCATCTCACGGTTGATCCTGGTGAGCTCCGCCAACCATATCTCGGTCTTACCCTTGAGGGTCTGAAGTTCTTCCTGGGCCGAGGTAGCACGGAGCTCGGCTTGCTCTTGTGATTCCTTGAGTTTCTGGGCCTCATCTACCCGGAGCCATTTCTCCTCGGCGGCAGTTTTCTCAAGCTCGGCACTGTGACTCTGCACCTTTTCAAGCTCGGCCTGCAGCCGGGATACCTCATCCCGTTCCTTCTTGAGCTCGGCCTTGTGTGCGTCGTCACGCTCCTTCTGTTCGGCTGTGCCGAGATGGCAGAGTCAGCATATAAAAATTGATGCAAGTGCAAAATAAAGCACAGAGTGTGAATTACGCTCGAGGGCGGAGATCCGCTTCAGCAGTTCTTCGACCTTAGCCTCCGTTTCGACTATTTATGTCGGCAAAAGAAAAGAAGTTAGAAATGAGATCAAGGCAGTTGTGCATAACTGCTATGTCGGCAGGAGAAAAGGGTACCTCGGTTGTTCAACTCGGCTTGCAATTGCTTGTGCTTGTCGGAGAGCTTCCTGTGCGCCAACAGGAGTTTGTGGTGCAGCCGAGTCCGGGCGGTCGTGCAAGACTGAAAAAAGGAAGTATTAGTATTTTTTGTGAAGATTCGCGCCGAGTAATCTTTACTCGACCGAGTTTCAACTACTCGACCCAAATCTCGGGGACTGGGGATAGTGGATATCTATTATGAAAAAGGCTAACCGAGGAATATTTACTCGGCGGTGTTTACCTCGGCGGCTTTATCGGCTTCAATGACGGCAGCCTTCACCGCGAACATCTTCTGGGCGAGAAGACTCGGACCTGTTGGGTGCCACGAGGTCACCTCGCCCATATCGGCAGCATTCCAATCCATGTTATATTGCTCAAGCGAGCCCAAGCTTTTCCCGCTCAGAGTTCGCAGTGGAGCAAACCCCCAGCTGGTGGTGGTAGTCTGGATACCGGTTGATGTTGCTGCTGTTGCACCTTGGCTTAGTGGCATGACCAACCGTCTATCCGGGTTGGGCGGTGCTACTTTGGACGGGGCTTTCCCGGTCGCAGGGGGCGATGTCTTCTTCATCTGCGGTCGCTGCTTCTGCTGCGGCTGTGTCGGTGGCGGTGGTGGCCGTTGCTGCGGCTGCGGCGGTTGCTGCTGGTGTGTCGGCGGTGTCGGCTGTGGCTGTGGCTGTTGCTGCTGTTGTTGCTGCAGCTGTTGCTGATGTTGCTGTTGTTGTTGTTGCTGCTGTTGTGGCTATTGAGATTGCTCCGGCCCTTCCGGAGTCTTAGTCCTTTCTGTTTCGGTGTCCATGGAGTTGACACCGGGATCTTCATCTCGGTCGGGCGCCGAGATGTCGGCTCTGACCGGACCTGTGGCTTCCGCTTCCGGGATGTTATGTTCCCCTCCGGTTTCGGCTCCGGATCCCGGAGCTGAGGGGTTTACCGGTGGGCTCGTCCTTGGTGGGCTAGGCACACTGGTGTCGGCATGCCTGGACGGCGGCGGCGTCACAATCGGTGACCGGATGGAGGTGCACTCTGTGTGACCTCCAGGGGGTCCCTGCAGTGGAATAACACAATACGTTATCTCGGTCAAAGGAAAAGAGCGAGGAAAACAAGGATTATCGGGATATGGAGTCGATGTCGGCAAAAAGTATCTTACCCCGTGGTTGTTGGTCTCTGGCGTGGCTTGCTCGCCACCTTCTTCTTCTGTTTCTTCCTCGGGGGGCCTGAGGCTCCTGAGGGCCCGGCTTCTGAGGACCCGGTTGAGGCGCGCTTCCGGAGCTGACCTCCGCTTCCCACGACAAGGAGCGCCACGTCAAGCACCTGTTCGTCCGGGTCAGCTGATGTCAAGGGCACCGGGTATGAGAACGCAGTTGAGCGAGGGTCAGGTACCTCTAGAATTTTACAATCGTCATCGTCGTCAGACAAATCTCGCATGGATTCAGAAGCGCGAGTCTTACCCGTAGCAGGACCAGGGCCGGCATCGGGGATCGGCATGTAATCCTCGTTGTCCGGGTCTTCCGTGGCGGTGACAACGAGATCCTTACCCCACTTGAGGGATGGATCCGGTCCATCCTCGGTCTTCTGTCGTGCAAATCTCTGCATGACAGACACGAAGAGTTTAGTTAGTACAAAGAGTAAAATAGTGCACCGATATACGAGTTTATGTCGGCAGGAAACTTATGTCGGCTGAGGTATCAGGTTACTTATGACGGGCGGAAGGTTGTTTCGGCTGTGGGGTTCTTTTCCCCATTCCCAATCATCTGTCATCTGCGTCCGAGCTATGGCCCTGACGCGCCTCCAGACCTGGGCCTTGCTCAGCTCATAGGTGCTTGTCCGAGTTGGATCAAGCGGGCCACTCATGTGGCATATCTTGTGAACCCGGCGTTGGAGAGGGGGGACCCGGCGACTAATGAATGTCGCCAACAGGTCGTCGGCCGACATCCCCTCTTCTTTAAGTTGGATGACGACCCGGTGGATTTCATTCACTTCCGAAATCAGCTCCTTCGGGTCGTACCCCCAGTTGTGCTGTGTAGTGGGTGGACCGACAGAGAATCTCGGTAAACCGATTTGATCGACGTCGGTCGAGTTCTTCACGTAGAAGAAGGACCGAAGCCATTTCCGGCATGACTCCAGACCTTGGATGCGAGGGAAGATGGAGGTGCGCCGAGGTATGACGGTGGCGGCCCCGCACTGGGTCATGACCTTGAGTGCGCCGGGGTTTTCTTTGACCGGGAGAACCTGTTTTCCGAACTGAAAGTATTTGGACCAGAGGTTGATGGTGGGCCAGAGGCCGAGATAACCCTCCGAGATGGAGACATAAGCGGAGAGCGTGGTGAAGGCGTTAGCCGAAAGATGGTGAGGTTGGAGGCGAAACTTGTCAAAGAAATTGCTCATGAAATCACTAACGGGGAGCCCGAACCCGCGCTCGAAGTGAGCAACGAACACGACGTACTCACCGGGTTGAACTATCGGCGCAAACTCGGGACCGGGAAGCCGACATACCACTCCTGCCGGGATACGCCGAGTCCGGATCAGCCAGTCGATCTCGGCTTGGGTCACGTCGGAGCCCTCCTAGGCGGCTCTGGTGGATCCCTCCACCACCCTCTCTTCGGCGACCTCGACGGCGGTGGTATCTTGGGAGGCCATCTGGGCGGCGCAACTAGGTGGCGACCACCGATTGCCCGTGGCGACGAGGCGGTAAGCTGCAAAGTGTTCACCGGCGGTGAGCAATGCATCACGGTGGCAGAGAGAGAAAGAGGAAAAAGGAAAAAGAAAAGGGGGAAAACTTTCCGCGGCGGCGAGACTCGAGGCGTTGCGGCGTATGGCGGTGGTGAACTGCGCGCTGTGCGGCGGCGGAGCTCAGCGTGCGGCGCGTCGGCGGAGTTCGGCCACGGCGGCGGCGTCAGCGCGCGTGGAGCGTGCGGCGGCGATGGGCTCTGCGCGCTGGAGGTGTAGATGGAGAGAAAGGACAAATGCGAATGTGAGGGAGGGGAAAATTTACCTCCTCTCTCCTATTTAACGGCGAGGGGAGATCGTGCGCCCTGGATCCGCTGCGCACGATCTCCGTAACCGGCGGGGGAAACTGCCCCACGATCTGCCCCACGATCGGCCGCACGATCGGCCACAGGAGGCCAACCGCCCAGAGGGGCGCAGTTAATCGTGCGGGACACGAGGCGCCACGAGGGCGGCGCAGTCAAAACACTTGAGTGTCTGCACGGACATAACAGCTGGTGGGACCCGCGTGACACGTGTGGCACGCGTGCTATGGTCTCGTCCATCCGTGCACGGGAATCCAAGCGTCTCGCAGAGATGCCCTGCCACATGTGTTGACCAGAGACGAGGAGGAGACGAGGAGTTCTTCCGTATGTCGGAGCAGTACCGACATAAAGTTGGATATCAGGTCTGCATGGCTATCAATTTCCGACATATAAGCTGAGCCGACATATGATATGTCGGTGATCATTTAAGGTCTTGTTGTTGGGTAAAGCTGCCGTGGCCCTTCATCCGAGGCTGCAGGACCGCGCCAGCTTCGGGGACTAATGTCGAGGGGCGACCCCCGGATAGGGTCAAGGTAATGAATTAAGTATAGACCTGGAGTTGACCGAGTCAATGTTGACCGACATAATGTGGACCGGCATGGTCGAGATAGCCACGCCGGCATAAACCGGCATATTGGGACCGACGTATCTGGACCGACATACAAAGTTATGTCGGAGTACCTTCACAGTTCCTCGTATGTGCAGGGGGAGCGAACCGAGTCAAGTGTATCTGGCATGGCTATACTGGATAAAGAGGAGGCACCTTATCTCGGATGATGGTTGATACGTCTCAAACGTATCTATAATTTTTGAGTGATCCATGCTAGTTTTGTGATATTGTCACATGTTTTTACTGTCATTTATATCATTTTATGCATTTTTTTAGACTAACCTATTGACAAGATGCCCAGTGTCAGTTCCCTATTTTTGCTGTCTTTTTGTTTCAGAAATTTACTTCTGGAAATATTCTCGGAACGCGCTGGAAATTTTTGAGGATTTTTTATTTGCCACGACAAAGTACCGGTCCGAAGGAGAGCCGGAGGGGAGGCCCACAGGGCAGAGGCGGCCCCCTGTCGCGGCCTAGGGGTGACCCGCGGGTGGGGCCTGCCCCTATCCCTGGGACCTCTCCTCGACGCCCTCCGACGCCTATAAAATCACTAAAAACCTGAAAACATCGAGGCGGCCATTATTTTCCAGAAACTCGACCCCGACGCGTCGTCACCGAAAACCCTAGTTCGGGGTCCAATCTGAAGCTGATCCCGGCACTCTGCCGGAGGGGAGATCGATCCCGGAGGGCTCTTCATCGCCATGCCTTCCTCCGGGATGATGTGTGAGTAGTCTCACCTTGGACTACGGGTCCATGACAGTAGCTAGTTGGTAGTCTCTCTCTCTCTTGTGCTTCATGTCTTATGATCTTGTGAGCTGCCTAACATGATCAAGATCGATTATTGTAATGCTATGTGATGTGTTTGCTGGGATCCGATGGATTATGAAGTTATGTCCAGATTGTGCATGATTCTTATATGAGTAATTTATGTTCTTGCATGCTCTCCGATGTGCGTAGTTACTTTGGCCAAGTGATTGTGTGTATCTCCAAGAGAGGGTATTCATGCTAAATAGTGGGTACATGCCCCCTTTTGTTCCTAGGCACGAGTGACAGAAACGTCTAAGGGCGAGGGTGTGCTGTTGCTACTAAGGGTAAAACAGCGGTGTTAATATCTCTTTTGATATTAGTATTGCTTACTTCATGCACTTTACTTAATGCAATTGTCTGTTGCTTGCAACTTAATACCGTTGGGTGACAGGCTGGATAGCGATCCCACGGTGGACTTTTTAGACAAAGACGCAGTTGGACTCAACGGTCTTTGTTCCTTGTCGTGATGCCTCCATAAATATTATCATGTCCTTTTTGTCATAGCTAAATTGGGTTTGTGTCATGATCTTATCAATTGCCTAGCTGTAATTCGTTCACCCATCACATGCATATTTTATTTACTTGAGAGACTCCACTAGTGAACCCATGGCCCCCGGTCCATCTTTTTACATTGTTTTCAACCTCATTTACTTGCTTTTAATCATCATTACTCCTCTGGTCACTTTTCATATTTTATCTATTTCATCATACAATTAACCGCTTTGTTTTCTGCGAGAACGGAAAGATTGACAACCTTTCCGCCGTTGGGGGCAAAGTATTTTGGTTGAGTGTGTGCAGGTCCACGTCTGTTGAAGGTTAAGCGCCAGAGATCTTCAACGTTCACCTCGTTGTTGATTTCAAAGTCCTACTGGTTCGATAAACATCGGTTCTTAACTGAGGGAAAACTGCTACTAGCTACAATTCCGCCTTCGCTTGGGGCACCACCTAGCTTATCAATATCTACCATCAATGGTCAAGGCATGCGTCCCATCCCTTCAATCACGAAGCAGGGTATGGCGCCGCACCGCAAGTACGATGTGATATGTCTCCACCATACCGCTGACCAGGGCGGTACGGGGGAGCAGTGCACAGGAGTGGACAGGGTGTCCTGTCCAGGACAGAGGAGACATGGCGACCAGGGCTGAGGCCAGCCAGGGATGGCCACAGTAGTTAGAGCCGCACTGTAACTTGGGCACCATTATATAAGGTGCCCGAGGCCTTCGTATGAAGGGAGGGCAGAAAAGGATCCGAAAGACCGAAAGGTAGAGAGCTCTGATCATTGCACTGACCGACGAAAGGAGAGCAAACGTTAGACTTTAGACATCAGCCCGACATACAGCTCGAGGAGCACCTCTGTAACCCGGGTTGTGACTCTTATACACTCAGACAAGCAGGAGTAGGGGTTTTACCTCCTCACGAGGGCCCTGAACCTGGGTAAATTACGTGTGTGTTTGTGTGTTCTGTGTGTGTAATTCTACGCACCATCCCTCCCCGGTGCCAACAGCGTCCATCGGCCCCAACATAAGCCATCCCATGGCATCTGTCTGTTCACCACGACGACACCTGCGGTAAACAACTTCGACAAACCTGATTGGACATAATTCTCTCTTTTCTTTTTGTAGTACTGGACTGGACCTAGATCAGACTTAAACATA
>QRDG01001446.1:0-27471 GCA_012064385.1 Puccinellia tenuiflora | reverse complement strand
ACTTCATCTTCGTGTCGCTTCATCGCTACCTCGACGACATCAAAGGTATAGCTTCCGACACATCCCTTCCATTTCGCGAAACTTTTTCCTAGGAGCTAGCTCTTCATAGTGTGAGCATTGCACTTGTGTAACACCAAGTAACCATATCATAATCTTGTAAGCATCTCGTTGTAGCGACTCGGCTCGGGCAAAGCATAAAGCAAAAGAGAAATAGAAAAGATTCAAAAAAAAAAAAGAGAAAAAGCCGAGCCGTGATCCTAGTCATCCTCAAGCTCTAATAACAAATAGAGAATGGGTACACTTGTGCAAATCGGTTGCTCTTTCCCATACACTTGAGCTAGTTGTCCTTCGAGAGGTGGTTGCGGCACGAGCATAGTCTTCGTTAGGTCCAAGTGCTCCTCCCTATAGTCGCACCATCCACGTTTGTCTCCACGTGTGAGTCTCTTTTGTTTCTCGGATTGTGTGGTTAGTCTCTTTTGTTTCGTGGTCCTTGTGGTTATCCTCCACTTCTTGCAATAGCCTTTTCGTTGGTTTCGTTTCGATTTCTTGCCACTTTACCATACCCAAGCTCCTCATAAGTGTGTGTGTGGGTCGCTTTTGGATTGCTAATCAAACACTCTTACTCTTGTAACACCTTTGTCTTGGACGGCAAGTCCACTTGTCCAATACTATCAACCAAAGGTAAGAGCGGTTTTTAGCCACCACATATTCCACATATCACTTGTGTTTGCTTATCATGGCTAGGGAAGAACAAGATGCCGACTTCGGCAAACAAGCGGAGGCCCTGAGGAGGTACATGGACGACAACTTCCGCCGCTACGAGGAGCGCCATCAAGCCGCCACAACGTGAAAACGCTGAGCGCTTCGCTCAAATACAAGACGATCAACGTGAGAACAAGGCGCGTTCCATTCGTCTCGAGGAGCTTCTCGAACGACAACAACGGCACTCTTCGAGATCAAGCTCAAGGTCTTCCCATCGTTCCAACGCAAGAAGAAAAGGTCCAAGTGAGATTGGTCAAGGTCAACACCACGACATACCTCCTCCACAAGCGAACTTGGACCATCACCAACACCACGACGAACATCGTCACGAAGCGCCTCGCCCTCAAGCGAACATCGACCCTCCACTTCATCAAGCTCGTCCTCGACAAGAAATTCCAATTCCAAATGTTAACTTGGATCCCCTACACATACATGAGGACAATCGACATCATCGTCATGAGCTACCTCCACATCGAGCTCGCCGAGTGCCATTGGCCGACAATCATGTTGATATTGAAGATGACGAGGATTATGTTCCACGCCACCACCCACGACATCGTCACCGAGACCGCCATCACCCACCACCATGATGATGATGATGAGGATGATCGCAAGAACCGTTTCAATCCTCCCAAGCTCGTCATTCCTAAGTTCCATGGCACCAACGACCCGGAAGACTATATTGCATGGGAATCCAAGGTCTCCAAACTATTTCGAGTCTACAAGGTGCCGCAAGACAAACGAGTTGACCTCGCATCCCTCGAGTTTGAAGGCTATGCGCAACTATGGTGGGAACAACTCCAATCATCCTTTGAAGACCCAATCGATACATGGAATGACATGAAGAAGGAAATGCACAAGCGCTTTGTGCCACATCATTATGCGCGAGATTTGTACAAAAAGCTACAAGAACTCAAGCAAGGTATCAAGACGGTCGACGAGTACTACAAGGAGATGGAGTCCACTCTCTCCCGTGCACACATTGTAGAGTCCGAGGAACAATCAATGGCACGTTTCTTGAACGGCCTCACGTACCCCATCAAGAAGATAGTGGAATTCCAACCTTATGAGAACCTTGTTGAGCTCGTTCATCAAGCCATGAAGGCCGAGCGCCAAGTCGCCGAAGAGCTCAAGTATGTCAAGGCCAAGTCCTTCTTCGCCACTAGAGCTTCATCATCAACACAACCCATGACTCAAGTCCAAGCTCAAGGCAATGCCAAAAGTTCTACACCGCATCCCACTACCAATTCCAAGAAGACGACGCCCTCACCACAAGCCGTCAAGTCATATATCACTTGCTACAAGTGTGGAGGTCAAGGGCACAAGTCATTTGAATGCACCAACAAGAAGGTGATGATAGTCAATGACAATGGAGACTATGAGTCCATGAGTGAAGATGAGTACCACGCATTGAACAAGGTGGCCACGATGCAAAGCTTGGATGACGACGATGACTACATCTATTGTGATGGTGACCCCAACCCCACTCTAGTTGTCACTCGAGTCTTGACTACAATCAACCAAGGTGATGACGCTCAAAGATGCAACTTGTTCCAAACCAAGGCCGGCATCAACGGCAAATCAATCAAGGTATTCATTGATGGTGGGAGTTGTCACAACTTGGCAAGCAAGGAGCTATGTGAGAAACTCAACTTGACGTACAAGAAGCACCCCAATCCTTACCATGTGCATTGGCTTAGTGACTCCGGCACCGTGAGGATCCAACACACGGTTCAAGTATCCTTCAAGATTGGCTCTTACGAGGACACGGTGGATTGTGATGTGGTACCAATGTCGGTTTGCCACTTACTTCTTGGCCGCCCTTGGCAATTTGACAAGGCCGCTACTCATGATGGGCGCACCAACTACTATAGCTTCAAATGGAACAATAAGATCCTAGTGCTCCGCCAATGACTCCGAGCCAAATCATCGCCGACAATGCCAAGACAATTGTACGAGCGCAAGATAAACAATCCTCTAGTGAGTTGAGTGGTGAGAGAGCGAACCACATTCACGTGAGTGAGAGCCACAAGCCAAATGTGAGTGAGAAAGGGAAAAGAGTGAGTCCCGGCGTAGTCTTGTTAGCCACCAAAAGTGAGATGAGGGAAGTGAGAGCAAACCCATCCACTTTCCACTTCGTGCTCTTATGCAAAGGAGATGGCAAAGACACTAACGACTTAACCCAAGTTCCTCCGTCTATGTTGTCTATCTTGCAGGAATTCAAAGATGTCTTTCCGGATGAGCTACCTCAAGGACTTCCTCCCCTACGTGGCATCGAACATCGCATCGATCTCATTCCCGGCGCCCCTCTACCCAATAGAGCGCCATACCGCACCAACCCCGAGGAGACAAAGGAGATCGAGCGCCAAATTCAAGAACTCCTCGCCAAGGGACATGTTCGTGAAAGCTTGAGTCCGTGCGCCGTTCCGGTCATCCTCGTCCCCAAGCAAGACGACACACTCCGAATGTGCATGGATTGCCGCCCCATCAACAATATCACGGTGAGGTATCGACATCCTATCCCACGACTTGATGACATGCTAGATGAGCTTAGTGGTGCCACTATCTTCTCTAAAATTGATTTAAAAAGTGGCTATCACCAAATCCGTATGCATGAAGGAGATGAATGGAAAACCGCATTTAAAACAAAACTTGGTCTTTATGAGTGGCTTGTCATGCCCTTTGGTCTTTCAAATGCTCCTTCAACATTTATGCGTCTTATGAATCACGTCTTGCGCACTTTCATTGGCAAGTTTGTGGTGGTCTACTTTGATGATATCCTTGTGTATAGCAAATCCTTGCATGAACATGTCGACCATGTGAAGCAAGTTTTGTTGGCCCTTCGTAATGCTTCCCTCTTTGCCAACCTCAAGAAATGCACCTTTTGCACCGACAAGCTTGTGTTTTTGGGTTATGTAGTTTCTTCAAAAGGAATTGAAGTTGACACTTCTAAGATTGAGGCAATCACAAATTGGCCACCGCCAACTAACCTTGCTCAACTTCGTAGCGCTCTTGGTTTGTTTGGGTTTTACCGTCGCTTTGTGAAAGATTTTAGCACAATTGCTTGCCCCTTGAATGAGCTTACCAAAAAGAATGTACCCTTCATTTGGGGCAATGCTCAAGAATCGGCTTTCAATGAACTCAAGAAGAGATTGACCGAAGCTCCTTTACTTGCTTTGCCGGATTTCTCCAAAACTTTCGAACTTGAGTGTGACGCTAGTGGCCTTGGCATCGGTGGCGTCCTCATGCAATGTGGCCGTCCCGTTGCCTATTATAGCGAAAAACTTGATGGTGCTCGCCTAAACTACCCAATCTACGACAAGGAACTCTATGCCTTAGTACGTGTTTTGGAAGTGTGGCAACACTACCTTTGGCCCAAAGAGTTTGTTATCCATTCCGATCATGAATCTTTGAAATATTTGAAAACCCAAGCCAATTTGAACAAAAGGCATGCCAAATGGGTTGAATTCATCGAGTCTTTTCCCTATGTGGTGAAATACAAAAAAGGCAAGGACAATATCGTTGCGGATGCTCTTTCCCGCAAGATGATCTTACTCACCCAACTTGAAATCAATGTTTTGGGTCTTGATGACCTTAAAGAACTTTATGCTTCCGATTCTTTCTTTGGTCCTATCTTTACCAAGTGCACAATTGACAAAAGTTGCGATGATTTCTACTTGCACAAGGGTTTCTTGTTTAAGGCTAACAAACTATGCATTCCCGAGTCCTCGCTCCGTTTGTTACTTCTATAGGAATCACATAGTGGAGGACTCATGGGACACTTTGGACGTGACAAGACACTCGCCATGCTATCTACACACTACTTTTGGCCACGGATGACGCGTGATGTGGAGCGCTTGGTGCGCCGTTGCCCAACTTGCCTCAAAGCTAAGTCCACGTTGAACTCTCATGGTCTTTATATGCCTTTACCAATACCACACACACCTTGGTCCGACATTAGCATGGATTTCGTCTTAGGATTACCTTGCACAAAGAATGGCAAAGATTCAATATTTGTTGTTGTCGATCGCTTCTCTAAAATGGCACACTTTATTCCTTGCAATAAGACCAACGATGCTTCACACATTGCAACTTTGTTCTTTAGGGAAATTGTTCGTCTACATGGAGTGCCGAAGACCATTGTTTCGGACCGCGATGTCAAGTTCACAAGCTACTTTTGGAAGGCATTGATGGCAAAGCTAGGAGTCAAGCTCCTCTTCTCCACCGCTTACCACCCACAAACAGACGGCCAAACCGAGGTGGTGAATCGAAGCTTATCAACTCTCCTTCGCGCATTAATCAAGCCAAACATCAAGGGTTGGGAGGAATGCATACCGCACGCCGAGTTCGCCTACAACCGTGCCTCCCACCGGGCGACCAAGCGAAGACCGTTGAGGTTGTCTATGGGTTCAACCCCAACACCGCCCTAGACATCCTACCACTTCCTCTACACGAGCGCACCGACATGGACGTCGACAAAAGAGCCGACTACATGAAGACATTACATGAGTCAACACGAGCAACTCTAGAGGAGCACACAAAGCGCCAAGCCACCAAGATCAACAAGTTGAAGAAGCCCATGGTATTCGAAGAAGGAGACCTTGTGTGGCTACACCTCCGCAAGGACCGTTTTCCGGATGAAAGGAAATCCAAGCTTGATCCTCGCGGTGACGGACCTTTCAAAGTGCTCAAGCACATCAACGACAACGCATACAAGATCAACATACCAACCTCAAAGTACTTGGTGCATGACACGTTCAACGTCGCCGACCTATCCCCTTTCCACGGAGATGCAAGCGTTCAAGAGGATGACGAGTCGAAGACGACTCTTTCCGAAGGGGGGGGAGATGATGTAGCCCCACATGTGGACAACACCATGGACACCATGCCAAATGGCCCAATGACAAGATCAAGAGTCAAGGCTCTTCATGAAAAGGTGACCTCGCTCCTCTCGATGTGTGATCTCGACCTTCCTTTGAATGGTTTGCTACTTCATGCCGGTACCTTGTGCATACTCAGGATCCACCCGGATGATGGCCCACAATGGAGTCAAGAAGATGGACAAGAGGAGATCCAAGAAGATGGACAAGAAGAGGAGGGAAGGAGCGAAGACAGGGTGGCCGGCCTCCCAGCCGGCCTAGGCCGGCCCCAAGGCCGGGCTCCAACCCGAGGCGACCGGCCTCCCAGCCGGCCCAGGCCGGCCTCCAGGCCGGGCACCCACCCGAAGCCGCCGGCCTCCATACCGGCCCAGGCCGGCCCCCAGGCCGGGCCACATCCCGACGCCGCCGGCCCACGCGCCGGCCTCCAGCCGGCCTCCAGGCCGGCCTAGGCCGGCCCCCAGGCCGGTCACCCACCTGAGCCGGTCACCCACCTGAGCCGGCCGGCCTCCAGGCCGGCCTAGGCCGGCCCCCAGGCCGGTTCCCCGCCAGAGCCAGCCGGCCTCCAGGCCGGCCTAGGCCGGCCCCCAGGCCGGTTCCCCACCTTTCCTGCCCCGTTTTGTAATAGACTATAAATAGCTTTCCACTTTCCCCATTTGGAGGGCAGACTGAATCTGAGACTTGTGAGAGCCATGCTCCTCCTCCCTCGTAGCTAGGGTGCCTCGTTGAGGTAGATCTTGTTGTTGCTACTCTTTCACTGCGGTGTCTCTAGTAGTGCAAACCAATCTTTCACTGCGGTGATTCTATTGGATCGGTGGACCGGCCGGTAAGAGCAATCGGTTTCAACAAGAGTAAGTTTGGCTTTGATTCTTCGATCCAAAGGCTACCTTTTTGAGGGTTTGTTGTTGGGTGGAGTTCTTAGCAGGATTTGCTAGTTATCCTTGTGTTTTGCCCACGAATCTCCCTCGTTTCCCCTCGTGTTCTTCGTGTTCATTCCCGTTTCCCCCTCAAATCCGTGAAGATCGGGCCTAGCCCTACATCAGGCAAGAAGCGTACTGCGGAGTCGGCACTGCCTTCATATATGTCACAGGCACTGACATAATCTGAGAGCCAGGTCTCAGGATTCGCTGTGCCGCTGTACTTCTCCACCATCTTTGTTACGTTCAACAAGGTCGGCAGAACGATTTGTTCTCTGATTGTTCTGCCAAAACACTTGGGGCCGAGGTACTGGGCATCTCTAGCCGACTTCCTCTCCTTGATTAGGCTTCGAACATCATTGACTATAGGCGGCTTATCATCAACTGATTTTCCTCGCCATGGATCATCCCTGTGACGGCTTTAGCTCACCTGACTTGCGTTATGCGGTGGGCTTGGAGACCTTTGCCGTCGTGGAGGGGGTATATATTTGGAGGGGTGATCTCCCTCTTTGCGCGGTGGAGGCGACGGTGGAGGTGGCATATTATCTCTGTTACCCTCCCTTCGAGGTGGATTCTCCCCTTCTCGTCGTCGTTCTTGACGAGGTGGTGCCGCCTTTTCCTTACGAGGGTCCTCCTTTTGCTCCCGGCTTCGATGTCCTCCATGATTGTTGCCGGCTTCACGATGACGAGATGAACTTGTCCGAGACTCCGCACCCTTCGGTGGTTGCTTGTCCTTCGGGTCCTTATCGTCGCCTTTGTTGTGGCTGCTTGAGCCGGCTGGATCATCGTCTGGGTCTGGTGGTGCAGTAGCCATTGTCTTCTTCGCCGTTGAGTTGCAAAGACAAGAATCGTCAAATAGCCTTCCCGACTTAACCTGCGAGTCGTTTTGCTGTTGCTGTGCTACCTCCAGTAGGTAAGCCGAGTACTTGAGACGGGCGTCGCGGCCCAATGATTTGTCGAACATGACCTCCTGGGCTGCCTCCATGTTTTTGGCTGGGGTGTTAAAGTAACACAAATTGGTCACCGGATCACGTCGGTGGTGGTACTTTCTCCAGACTGAATTCACTTGGTCGGCTTCCCACTTGCTGCAGAAATCCAACTTCTTGTGCAGATTCTTGTTGCGAGGCGGACGGAAAACATCATCGACCCCTTTTTCTCTTTGCTTCCAGATGAACTCCGTTTCCGTATTGGTGAGATCGAGTTAGCGCTCTACAACCTTGGCTGCCTGCTCTTCCAGTAGGGCGCGACGCTTCTCTATTTCGTCCAGCGATGCGTCGGGAGGAAGTGGAGTTAGCAGTTCCCCCAGTTTTGCCATCCTTTCTTCATGCTCCTTTTCTATCGCTGCTCCGATTGTAGCATTAATGTCGTCTCCAGCAGCCGGAAATTTACTGGCTCCGTTCATTGGAGCAAGTGGCGGCATAAAGTCCACTTTTTGATTTCCAGCTTTTGGAGTTTTTTCTTCGCCATTGGTGGTTTTCAAGGCGGCGGGGTCTCCTGTTGGATCAGAGACGACATCACCCATTAAGACCTCGACTGGACGTCCTAAGCAAGACGCAACTTTCCGACTAAAATCGCCGGACCCTCCTTCAGATTCAAGGTCCTGCTCCATAGCGGCAGTGTCCCCGGATCCGGCTTCTGAATTAGCCCCGGCCTGCAAAGCAGGGAGGATAGACTCAGGATCAGTCGTCAACTCGGTCGAGCCGGATTCTCCTAGGATGCCAACGAAGTGGAAGTCTGGTGCCGCCATAGTAGAGCTTGCGCCGTCTTTAGTGTCTTCATTATCAGCGTCGAAAGCAAGATCTAGATCGGCAATCTCATCAGAATCCAGATCCGATCCGTCTTTGAAGTTGCTGGGGTGGGTGGCGGGCATGCTTGAGGTGAAGCCGAGATCGTCCAAAGCCTTGGCGGTGAAGCCGACAAAGATGTCGATGCCGTCGATGGAAACCGTGGACTAGCCGGCGGGATCCTGCTTTGCCGGCGCCCAGAAGCCGTCGTTGAGGACGTGGCTAGCTCCTGTCTTGTCGAAGTAGCTGACCAAGCCGACCGCGATGGTGTCGCCGATAGCACCAGTAGATCCCACCCGGAACGTAACCCCGGACATCTCTTGCCCCACGGTGGGCGCCAACTGTCGTTGTATTGTCGAATCTGGCCGGGACAGGGGTGCCATCCGGCTAGGTAGAGAGGTGGGTGTAGGAGATGTAGGTAATTCGGGAGACGGGATGAGCACGAGTTTACCTAGCTTCGGATCTCACAACGGTGGCGAAACCCTACGTGCTGCTATAATTCACTATAAGGCAATATGAGCCGATTACAATGAAAGTTAGAGCGTGCCCTGAGGCATCCCTTAGGCCGGCTTATAAAGGCGTCAGGACCTAGGGCTTACAGAAAGCAACCTAACCGGCTAAGTTACCGAGTTCTACTCTAATTCGGCTTGGGCCTTGCCTTGAGAGATAAGTCAACTACAATGCAGGCCGCCTTCTGGAACCTTCCCTTAGCCGGATGGGCATCCTGCGCTTCATCGTACTGGGCCGCCCGGTAAGCTGGATTTCGGCTTACCACCACTATGGGCCACCCTGGTACGCTGGCTTTAGTCACTTCCGTGATGGTACCTGTTCGGCATATCCCCAACAAAGGTGTTAGCTAGTAGACTTGGAATAAGTGCTAGTTAACTAATTAATGATATCATTAAGAGTTTCAAGCTATCGTTGAGTTTCAGGTTAAAGACGTTAAGAGTGTCTAGGCATCACCGATCCTACACAAACAAATCATTTCAATTCGGTTTGAATACAAGATTACCTCTATATATTGTTTTCCTTGCTCGAGGATGGTCAAATTTTAAGTTTGAGGATTTTTTTCGAAATGGAGGTTGAAACCCCTTTATTGATAGCAAAAAACTCATAAAGTCTTACAAAGAAACACATCGAACAACCGGAAGCCACCGAACTGGCGACAACTGTCACTACACCTACAATTTGATGAAAGGGGTGGACCGATCAGAGCCACATGCCCTGACCTCACACACCAATACACATCATCTAAAATCGGTGGCCTCACTAAGCCGCCCACGGGTGGGCCGGGAGCACTAACCGGTCCAGCAGACACTCGGCGTGCACCACGTGCACACGCTGATAAGCCGTCGTCGGCGCCGTCTTCGTCGACGTTGCCATGACGACAGACAACACCCCCACCCTACGTGAGTCCATCATCGCACGTCCGTCACTGAGACCCCGCAGCACCACGCCGCCAAGACTCGTCGTCATCGACATGGTAGATTCACACCGCTCCGCATCTTGCCTCCCCGTCCAGCAGCTGCTACAAAACAATGCCCCAATGAGGGAGAGCGACACCAAGAGGGCCGCCATCGTCCTATCCAGGAAACTCGGATTTGGGGTTTCCCCTAGAGCAGAATGAGTGAATAGACGCAGGCTGCACCCGCGATGCCTTCATTAAGGTAACGACGTGTAAACGTCGCCATCGCCCGCCGTGACCGAAGTCTGAGCTCGGTTTTTGCGGACATCCGCACCCCCAACTCGCAGTCGTGACAAGCCAAGCCAGCCAACCCCCTCCAGCGGAAGAGGCAGCCACCACCGCCATGCCGAGGCCAGAGCCGCCGGCTTCCACAAGCTGCGGGTGGAGCCCATGAGCACCACGAAGACCGACGTTGGATCGGAGGAGAGGCCGCAAGTTTGAACCACGTCCAGCCCGAGCTTCTCGGCCCAGATTGGACCCGGCCGGCCGCCGTCCTCGGACCGTCCACCGCCGCCAGCTCCAGTCCATGCTGGCCGTCGGCTTGCCGTTGATCAATGCTAGCAGACGCCGCCTCGTCGGACCGAGTTGGGCCAAGGAAATGCACTGCCACCGCCACCACGCCACCCGAGGTTTGCCGGGTCGACGCCCACGATAGCGGCGGAGGGAGGGATGTGCATAGGAGGTGGATGAGTGGACAGGAAGAGGGCGGGTGCCCCGGCGCGGTGTGGCGCCGCCGTGCGGAGGCTTTCTACTCACATTTATCTCTGTTTAAACTAGATAAATCAAATAATATATTTAATTATTCCTTCAAATCTGCCACTAAACTCTAATAATTGCAAAGATTGCCAAATTTCCATGGTTATATTTATTTCTATGCAGGAATGGACGCATTTATGATGAAATCTAGGAAAATATGGTAAGCACTTGAGGATGGAGAAGGAACCAACCAAAAGGAGGATTTTTGGGCGGAAGGTTTAACAACCTACGATATGAGCATGGGCGTTCGTACATAGAGTCCTACCATGCGCCGCCACCTCTGTGATGTCAATAAACTTTCGCTGAAGATTCGAGGCCAGATTCTCCACCATTCGTCCCTGAAGCCTATGTAGCTGGTGAGCACCTGCCCGCCCGAGTTCGGTCCGTCTGACACGAATATCGGGTGTCTCACCAGGGACTAAATTTCCTGCCACCCACGTATTTAATCCACAGCGATAGTATTCTTCTAGTTCGTGGTATGTGTATAGGTCTAGGCTCTAGCTTGTGCACTAGCGGTGTGTGTGTGGGTATGGTGTGAGCGCGGTGTGAATTAGTGGATAAATTCAGATATTACAGTTGTACCACAGAGTGGCCTAAAAAGGGGTTGCCGCCCACACATCACAACAACACACCACAATACAAGTGGCGGACGCACCCAGATTCATCCACAAGCAGGTACTAGGACACTCACCATTTCTATTGGATCCAATCCATTCTACTTGTAATATTGATCTCGTACAGGTCGGTGACATCATAATTTGTTTTTTATAATTCCATCAACAATGTCTTTTATCTGCAATCCGATCGTGAACCGGCGCTCATGCGACACTGACCGGTATTTCTCCCATGACTTGATTATGACTATTGACAATGTCGGCTTCACCGGGAAAAAGCCATGTGTGACCTAGGGACGAGTACTTGTTCAATGCGGGTGTCGGCATTGGCCATCGCTGGTCTCCCGTCTCCCATCCATCATGTCAGTCATGGAAGACAAACCAGGGCCACCATACTTCGATTCTTCCGGTCGGAGGCGCTGGAGCCCGCAACACAGTACGTCGCCGTCCATCTCATGTACAGGGAATGGCATACACACCAAAACCCACACAGACGCAAAAAAACACCATCACCCCAACAGGTCGACCACGAGACCTGCTTGACGACCATGTTGAGAACCGCAGCGGTGCCTACTCGTATCCCAGCACCACCACATAGAAGTCGTCGGTGCCTGACCTGAAATTGACCCCATCGCAGCAAACCCCGCATCTCAAACAAATCCACGAAAAATACGAGCTCAATCGAACACATCGTATCCATCCGAAGAACCACCGTCAAAATCTCTAAAGCATCGCCGGCGGCAAAAAACCTAGCCCAAATTATCGGAGAAATATGCTGATGATAGCCCTTAGTATGCTTGTTTTAGTAGTTTTTTCATGAATTAAAATGTATCATGATCGCACTTTTTCTTGTTCTAAAAAACATAGGGGGAGCCATGATCCTTGGATGTGTGTAGCTTACATTAATATGCAATTCTCAACTTGACACACATCTAGGGGGAGCTCGCTTATGTTTTTGTACCCATTGATTCATTGATCAAATATCATGCAAATCACTATGTTGTCATCAAACACCAAAAAGGGGGAGATTGAAAGAACATTTCCATCCTTAATTGGTTTTGGTGTTTGTTAACAACATAAGCGAAATCTCACTATGTGCTAAGTGTTTTCAGAACCATTTGGCGAAAAGCACAAGACGGTGTTCAGAGTCTCAAAAAGGATAAAAGACCGAAGTTGATGCCTGTAGTATTTATAGCGATTTTTCTATCTATTAGGGCGCATCCGTACTGTTAGCACCCGTTTTTGACAGGTCCCGGATTCAAACTCACTCAAGTAAATGGCGACTCGGTGGTGACCCGGCAGGAGTCAACCCGGCAGGAGTTAACCCGGTTTAGACTGAACCGGGTGTAGGCTAGACTTGAGCTTTCTGAAGATTCCAAAAGCTGCACCGGAGATGCCGGACGTGAGGTGATTTAATGCTTGCAAAGCCCAAAATAGAAGTCGGATGGTGATAGAACGAGTTCGGGGTCAACCCGGAAGGACAAAAGGTGACTTTCCAAAAGAAGCCAGAGATGACGTTTGCAGTCCGGATCCAATACGATGCCGGCCAGGAATTTTACCTAGTTTAGAAATAGAAACCGACCTATATCATGAGTTGTAATCCTTGTAGAAGTACAATGCTTGTACGGGAAGTCCAGCCGCCTCGCTATATATGTAGGAGGCGATGGATGATTGAAACTAAGCAAACAATCGACAATCAATACAAACCTTACTTTTTACCCTCGAAACCCTTGTTCCTGCTTCCGTTATTCGGCGACTTCGCGTGAGTTCATCGAGTGTCGACAATCGAGTTGAGAGCGGTCGAATCCGTCTTAACTCGGCCAATCGTCGCCGGCGTCCTCTGACGGGGTCCCTCCCGAGGTGCTGGGACGTCTGGTTCCAAAAGCGCCGGCTTGTTGTCTTGCGTATCGCGCTACAGGTCGGTCTCCCGCGGGGCGAGTTGCGAAGTATCTTCCCCGGCACCGCGTGTACACGAGGACGTGTTCGTGTGACGCGTTTTTAGTGCAACACACTTTTTGGCGACTCCGCTGGGGACGAGATTTCTAACCTAAATCGGGCAACAATGACCGGTTCTAAGGCTACAGATCTGTCCGGCATCACCACCGACAAAATCATCAAGCCTACTCTCAAGGATTTGTCGGAGGCACAACGCCAAGGCTTGGATGAGTGGAAGAAGAAGAGAAGCGAGGAGTTCGAGGCGCTGCGGCTCAAGCGGGAGCAGGAAGACGAGGAGTTGTACTTGGCCAGCTTCAAGTTAGATCGGCAAGGTGTAACCGTGCCGATCAAGGAGCCGGAATATGTACCTCTGAACATCGACGCTGGCAAACCCGCTGTAAGTAACAGTACCTTTTCTTATGAGCAATTAGCCTAGATTCAGTTTCATATTTCACAAGGTACGAACAATGTTTATGATCTTATGCTGGAACATGAGAAGGCTAAGAAAAACACCATCCAAGGCCAGACATCAGACACACAACTGATGAGCCCGTACAGGGAAAACCGGCTTGTTAATGCATTACCTTGTCCGACTCCAATCCATAGTTCATCCTACCCGGCGGGACAGACAGGACCAGCGGTGCGACTTCTAGGACGAGGGTCAATGCCGAATTCAGCTTCGGCTCCTTGGGTGCAAGCCGGCCCTGTGGCCAATTCTGCTCCTGTTCCGAGTCAATCGGCCAATATGGACGATTTAGTGGTCGAGTTCAGGAAAAATTGGAGTAGTTAGCATATGACAAATTCGGGTTCATGCCTAAACATAGAACCTATGTTAAACCCTACCCCGAATATTTTGATTTACAACCCTACCCACCTGGCTATAGAGTCCCCGAGTTTTCTAAATTTAATGGGGTGGATAACAAGTCGACATGGGAATATATTAGTCCATACTTGGCTCAATTAGGCGAAGCTAATCATGATCACATCAAAGTTCGCTTATTCTCTTTGTCATTAACCGGGGTTGCTTTTTCTTGGTTTTTGGCTTTAGCTCCTAATTCTATACACAATTGGTTTCACTTGGAGCAAAAGTTTCATGAGCACTTCTATGCCGGAGAAATCGAATTAAAGTTGTCCCATCTTACGTCGGTTAGGCAAAAACATGATGAATCGGTATCTGATTATATCGAGAGATTTAGAAACACCAGAAACCGATGTTATAGCCTAGCGATAACTGAAAGAGATATGGACGACTTAGTTTTAACGGGTTGAGAACATATCTGAAAGAGAAGCTAGAAGGACACAAGTTTTCCTCTGTCGGGCAGGTTCAGGAGAGAGCTCTGGCTCATGAAAGCCGAGTTAACGAGTCCAAGGATTCACATCGGATGAGCAGGAGTCGGCTTAATACTATTGAACACGATGCCGACTCCGGTGATGAAGCCGATATTTATGTAGCCGAGTTTGTTTGGCCGAGTAAAGCCAAACCCTATATGTGTGATGACCTAAAGCCGGTTCGTAAGAACCGGGATGATGAGGTGAAGTGTAGCTTTGACGTAGGCAAATGTGATAAAATATTTGATGCCTTGTTAAAAGACAAAGTAATCCGAGTTAACCATGTTATCCCGTCACCTGATGAATTAAGGCGACGTGCTTATTGCAAGTATCACAATTCTTTCTCTCATGCTACTAACGATTGCAATGTCTTTCGTCGACAAATTCAATCGGCCCTCAACGATGGACGATTGAGATTTGATGGCATGGCCATTGACACACAACCATTCCCAATGAACGTTCTAGATTTGGAAGGAAAGAAAGTTCTTCTTCGGCCAGAAGCGGCCGAAGGCGCTAACAAATCTAACATGGTTATTGGTGAGCCCAGGAAAGAAGCCGACAGCAAGGAAGCAAGGAGAGAGATCACATTGAGCCGGCAACCCGATGGAAAGGAGGTTATCAAGATCAACGTAAAAAACTCCACACTCGGGGGGCAACAACCACCAGCAAGAGAATCACCACCCCGGTTCATGAAGCCCAGGAACCCGGAAGTCGGCAAGTGGAAGACGAATTAGGTTGAATACAAGCCAAAGAATATCAAACCGACTTTCGACATGCTGCTGAATAAATATGTGTGCCAGGCCGGGTCTAAGGTAACCCGGCAACATGGGAAGCGGTCTAGGTCACCATCTATCGAGGGAAGTTACCGGCATCAGGAGTCGGCTGGGGAGTCTAAGCGTCAAGTAACCCGGCAAACTTGCAAAGCCGACTCGTGTATCCCGGTGATTCCTCGTATTGGCGAGTCAAGGAGCAAGGAGCCAAAGCAGCCGACATAGAGAGGGGGTTGATCCCGGACAAATCATTGGTCATCGGGACACATGTGTTGAAACTGAAGGACCCGGTTATAAAGCCAGCAAATGATAAGCCGATACTTGCTATCGTTCCTAAAGCGACATCCAGTGACCATGAAGCCGGATCCAGCCAAACCGAAGTAACTAGACCCCAGGATCCAAAATATACCCAGCCGAAGTGGTGCCCGCCGGGTATAATGAAGACACAGAAGCGGAAGCTGCAAAGGTCAAGGAACCGGGAAAAGGCAGAAAAGGAGGCTGAACAAGCTAGAGACGCCGAGTTCAACGCTGAAAGACCAATGGTGTCGGCTCGAGTATGGGTACCAAAACTGACTCCTCCGATAGCTCCATTGATGATTACACCGAGTTCTGCTGTGAACAACGAAACGGGGCTGGTTTCGGTACCGTCCATTACTATTCGTCATGGGCGGATGAAGTAGAAGCAGCGGACTTGGAAGCAAAGGATAAGCTGGCAACAGACGAGTCGGATACCGAGTCAGCAAATGGAGACTCGGCAGAGGATTCGACGAGCGAGGAGCCGGCAGGAAACGAGTCGGAGAATTTACCAGATGAAGATTTACTGGATTACGAGAGTACGCCGACTCGGGTAGGTATGGACATTAACATGGTATATTATTTGCCTGCTGAATTCCGTGCTGTAGAAGAAGGAGTCGAGGTAGCGCAGCTCAACTTTGGACCCAAGAATGCCGTCTTCGAGAAACCTGAGGGACCGGTTAAGCACCTTAAACCTTTGTACGTCAGAGGACATATCAACGGGAAGCCGGTTACCAGGATGATGGTTGATGGAGGTGCTGTGGTAAACCTAATGCCGTATTCCGTCTTCAAGAAATTACAATTAGAGGATGATGATCTCATGAAGACGAACATGGTATTGAACGGGTTCGAAAGAAGAGAAGGAGTAGAGGCCAAAGGAGTTATTAGTCTGGAGCTCACAGTGGGAAGCAAGACTTTGGCTACTGCATTCTTCGTTGCTGAGGTGCAAGGGAATTACAATGTGTTACTCGGACAAGATTGGCTCCATGCAAATCAGTGTGTGCCATCTACCATGCACCAGCAACTTGTACAATGGATCGACGATGAGATTGAAGTCGTTCATGCTGATAACTCGGCATGTACTGCTTTAGCCGAGTCCATTGTTGATTGGCAACACTCAAATGCTACATGTCTTTCGGGGCGTGATTTATCCGGGTTCGATTTCCTGAGTGCTACCAGGGATGGATTCGTGCCAGTATCCTTAAAGCCGGTTGGAGGTAATCGGTTGCGACTCAAATAAATGGATCCCAACAACAATGAGTGGTTGTAGAAGCGTCTGGACAGGTATCGGGTAGAGAGGAACGATATGTGTGAAGCAATTGAAGAACCAGACGACATGGATAAGTTGGGACAAGGTTTTACGTCGGCCGACCCACTCGAAGAAGTGGATATCGGGGATGGCACTGTTCCCAGGCCGACATTTGTAAGCCGGAATTTAGAAGCCGATTATAAATCTAAGTTAAATCGCGCTAGTGAAGGAATATGTGGACTGCTTTGCCTGAGAGTACCCCGAGATGCCCGGGTTAAGCCGAGAGCTCGTTGAGCATCGGTTACCGATAAAAGCCGGTTTCAGGCCATATAAGCAACCGGCTCGTAAATTCAACCCGGCGATATATGACCGGATCAAAGAAGAGATTGGCCGGCTTCTAAAAGCCAAATTTATCCGGCCTTGCAAATATGCCGAATGGATTTCCAATATTGTGCCGGTCGAGAAGAAAGGATCCGGTAAGATCAGGGCATGCATAGACTTCAGAGATCTAAACCGAGCTACGCCCAAAGATGAATATCCTATGCCAATAGCCGACATGCTTATCAATGATGCCTCGGGACACCGAGTCATCAGCTTTCTGGATGGAAACGCGAGGTACAATCAAATATTTATGGCCGAAGAGGACTCAGCCAAGACAGCCTTTCGCCCCGGGTTCGTTGGTTTATTCTAATGGACAGTAATGACCTTTGGTTTGAAGAATGCCGGTGCCACATATCAAAGAGCAATGAACTTAATATTTCATGATCTTCTTGGAGTCATACTGGAAGTGTATATTGATGACGTGGTTGTTAAGTCGGACGGCAAGTTAAATCATTTGGCCGACTTACGCCTCTCGTTTGAAAGGATGAGGAAGTATGGGCTCAAGATGAATCCATTGAAGTGTGCTTTTGGCATGTCGGCTGGGAAGTTTCTCGGTTTTATCATACATGAATCTGTCATAGAAATTGACCTGGCAAAGATTGAAGCTATCCAAAAAGTGCAGGCGCCGAGTTGTAAAAAGGACATGCAGAATTCCTAGGCAAGGTAAATTATTTGAGAAGGTTTATTACTAACTTGTCTGGAAAAGTTGATGCGTTCACACAGATACTTCGGCTCAAGAATGATGATGAGTTCACCTGGGGGGCAAAGCAGCAAGAGGCATTTGATAGAATAAAAGCTTGCTTGTCTAAACCTCCGGTTCTGAGGAAGCCGGCTCGTGGTCAACCGTTCCGGCTTTATATTGCTACCGAGGAAAAGGTGATTGGGGTAGCGTTGACTCAAGAAGCCGAAGGACAGGAATACGTCATCACATACCTAAGTCGGCGACTACTGGATGCCGAGTCCAGGTACAGCTTTGTGGAAAGGTTGTGCCTGTCTCTTTATTTTGCTTGCACCAAATTGCGCCATTATCTTTTATCTAGTGAGTGCAAGGTTCTTAGTCAAACCGATGTCATCAAACACATGATACATAGGCCGATTCTCAGTGGACGAATCGGCAAATGGGCGTATGGGTTGATCGAATATTATTTGGCTTATGAATCTCTCAAATCTGTGAAAGGCCAAGTTGTAGCCGATTTCATTGTTGAACATCGGATTGACCTAGAACAAAAAGGCGACTTAAATGTTGTGTTGGTTGTATCGTGGAAACTTTATTTTGACGGCTCAGTTTGCAGTAGCGGGCAAGGGGTCGGCATTGTGTATATTTCACCCCACGGTACTATCTTTGAAGCCTCTTGTCGTCTTTATTATTTTTGCACTAACAATGAAGCCGAATACGAAGCTCTTCTATTCGGATTGGAAATTTTAAAGGATGCAGGGGTAACTCATGTTGAGGCATATGGCGATTCAATGCTTATCGTCCAGCAGGTGGCCAAGATCTTCCAGTGCAATAGTGGATCGCTCAACATATATCTCGACAGATGCCTGGATATTATATCGACTCTGGATTACTTTTCTATATCTCATGTGTCCAGGCAGGACAACTGGCTTGCCAACTTGGTAGAGGAGTATTTTTCACAGCAGGGAAGCCGGTGCTAGCTGTTGTCAATAACGTAGAAGCTGGAGGAAAAACTGGGTTATCTAACTCGGCTCTGGAGGAATCTGGTGGAACCCGGTCAGCTGATTGGAGGACACCTATTGTTGATTATTTGAAGAATCCGAGTCAGAAAACGGATAGGGCTGTTCGGCGGCTTGCTTTTAAGTATGCTTTGATAGATGACGAGTTATATCGCCGAACAGCTGATGGTCTTCTTCTTAAGTGCCTGGATGAAGATCAGTCCTGAGTCGCCATGGGAGAAGTACATGACGGTTTATGCGGGACACATCAGTCCGCTCACAAAATGAAATGGATGCTCAGACGAGCCGGATTCTATTGGCCGACGATGATTAATGACTGCTTCCGATACTACAAGGGATGTGAAGCGTGCCAGAAATTCGGAGATATTTAGTTAGTGCCGGCTTCACTTCTTAATCCGGTAATAAAGCCGTGGCCTTTTCGAGGATGAGCGCTAGATTTCGTTGGTATGATAAACCCGGCTTCATCCAAAGGGCATCGGTTTGTGTTAGTTGCTACTGATTATTTCACCAAGTGGTCCGAAGCAGTACCCCTCAGGAATATGACCCACAAGGATGTAATTCAATTTATCACAGAGCATATTGTCCACAGATTCGGTATCCCGCAGACTCTCACTACAGATCAAGGTACCTCCTTCATGGCTAAAGAGGTGAAACAGTTTGCCGAATCACTCGGGATCAAGATGCTCAGCTCATCTCCATATTATGCTCAAGCCAATGGACAAGCCGAGTCAAGCAACAAAATTCTGATCAATTTGATTAAGAAGAAAGTACAAGACTACCCGAGGAGGTGGCATGAGGTATTGTCCGAGGCATTGTGGGCTCACCGGATCTCAAGGCATGGTGCAACCAAGGTAACTCCTTTCGAGTTAGTTTATGGACAAGAAGCCGTTTTACCAGTAGAAGTAAATCTGGCTGCTTTGAGGTTCGCTAAGCAAAACGATTTGTTGGCTGAGGATTATCACAATTTGATGATGGATAACATAGACGAGGTAGCCGACAAACGTATAAAGGCTCTGAAGGACATTGAGAAGGAGAAGTTGCGGGTAGCAAAAGCTTATAACAAGAGAGTCCGGCTTAAGGATTTTCAAATCGGCGACTTAATCTGGAAAGTTATATTGCCAATCGGTTCAAAAAGCCGAAGATTCGGCAAATGGTCGCCGAGTTGGGAAGGGCCACTACGAGTCGTAAGGATTGTACCCGGTAACTCATATCTGGTGGAAACGTTGGAGGGCAACATATTGCCTCGAGCTATCAATGGGAAGTACTTGAAGAAATTTCACCCAAGTGTGGTGTGGCAAACTGCGTAAGCTGCACATATGACCGATGAGTTTAAGCATCGCCCTTAGAAAAATCTTCTACATCGAATATTTTCTAGTACGCAAGCTCTACTAGAAAACACGGGGGCATGTGTTAGCACCCATTTTTGACAGGTCCCGGATTCAAGCTCACTCAAGGAAATGGCGACTCGGTGGTGACCCGGCAGAAGTTAACCCGGTTTAGACTGAACCCGGTGTAGGTTAGACTTGAGCTTTCTAAAGATTCCAAAAGTTGCACCGGAGATGCCGGACGCGAGGTGATTTAATGCTTGCAAAGCCCAAAATAGAAGTCGGATGGTGATAGAACGAGTTCGGGGTCAACCCGGAAGGACAAAATGTGACTTTTCAAAAAAAGCCGGAGATGACGTTTGTAGTTCGGATCCAATACAATGCCGGCCAGGAATTTTACCTAGTTTAGAAATAGAAACCGACCTATATCATGAGTTGTAATCCTTGTAGAAGTACAATGCTTGTACGGGAAGTCCAGCCGCCTCGCTATATATGTAGGAGGTGACGGCCGATTGAAATTAAGCAAACGATCGACAATCAATACAAACCCTACTTTTTACCCTCGAAACCCTTGTTCCTGCTTACGGTATTCGGCGACTTCGCGTGAGTTCATCGAGTATCGACAATCGAGTTGAGAGCGGTCGAATCCAGCTTAACTCGGCCAATCGTCGCTAGCATCCTCTGATGGGGTCCCTCCCGAGGTGCTGGGGCGTCTGGTTCCAAAAGCGCCGGCTTGTTGTTTTGCGTATCGCGCTACAGTTCGGTCTCCCGCAGGGCGAGTTGCGAAGTATCTTCCCCGGCACCGCGGGTACACGAGGACGTGTTCATGTGACGCGTTTTTAGCGCAACACGTACTATTAAGAGGGGTTGTTCAATGGAAGCCTTGGGGAAATCATTCACGTACACTATAAACCCATGTTTGCACCCCTACTTGCCTTCCTACACGCACTGCCGAAGAATCCGTCAAGTTTCCCTCCAAGAAACCTTTGAAAATCTTGTTATTATGAGCCATTACGGATCAGCCGGAATGGGCCGGAATATTCCGGACAAGCTTCCGGAAAATTTCGGACGGATTCGGGACTGGTTCCGACTGAGGGGTCAAACTCTCTGTATGGCTTTCGGAATGACTCAGAACAGCTCGGAATATTCCGAGCATCCGGAATATTTCAGATCCATTTTCGGACGGCAGATTTCTAGCAGAAAATGGCTAGTTTTTTGTGGACATGTAAATATGGTACCCCTTCTTCTCGAAAGGGTACCACGACTTTCAGCACATCTCCAACATTGTTCCTAAGATTCATTTCCCTAGATCTCTCTCTCTCTCTCTCTCTCTCTCTCTCTCTCTCTCTCTCTCTCTCTCTCTACCCACTCAATCACCTTGTCCTTCAAGGATTTGAGAGAGGTAACTTAGATCTACACTTTACACCGAAGAAATTTGATTTCCCCTTTGGTTCCATTGAGGATTTTGTTGCCTCTTGGGTTCCTTGGAACCCTAGACGGAAGTGTTCATCTTCGTGGCTTAGAGAGCCGCGGTGATTTGTTGAGATCCTCCAATTGAGTTGTGGATGTGTGCCTCAACCTTGTGAAGAACCCGGAGTTTTGGTGGCTCGCAGGATTTGCTTGGAGCCTCCAATCAAGTTGTGGAGTGTGCCTCAAGTGAAGAGGCACGAGATGAAGATCCAAGTGAAGAGGACTTCACAAGTTTGGATCAAGAAGATGTGAATAAAGCTTTGCACAAATACATGGCTCTTATATATGGCAACAAAGTTTTGGGATAGAAGAAACAATACAAGAATATATTCAAGACATCCCAAGTCAAGTGAAAAGAAGCCAAGGACTTGCTACAATTGTGTAAATAGCCAACACTTTGTGATTGATTGTCCTTATGAAAAGAGAGGGAACAATGGTGGACAACTCATTCGCAAGAAGGGCAAGTTCTCGCCCAAGCCCAAGAACTTCATGAAGAAATCGCCTCAAGAGGCATTTGTGTCTTCTCATGAGGAATATTTCAAGTGTTTCTACTCATCTAACGGTATGATTTGTCGTGACATTCGATCGGTAATTGTAAAAACACACAAAGTAAAGTTAAAAACATTCCGGTGAATCGAACGACATCATTTATCATGACTTCCCATCAATAGGCATAATACATCACGAAAAGAAAACATTAATTGTGCAGACGAGAAAGGGAGCCCCTGTTTGTGATAGGTGTTGCCTATCTCGCCACTACCTAATAGACGTAGAAGGATGTATATATATGGCTTGGAAGATTACAAGATGAAGACTACATAGATCTACATCTATTTCTCAAGCTCATACGTGACATTGTTGTACCAAGTGAAATATTACATGGTTAAAATTATCTAGATCTACTTTTCTAGCTCATGCCTCACACATATGGGAGGATATCCTGTAATAAAGGGCGAAATCTTATGAGATGAAAACTATCTAGATCTACTTTTTGAGCCCATGCCACACACAAGTGGGAGGATATAAGTAGATCTATATGCTGATATTCGTGTAATATGGGACTAAATCTTACAAGACGAAAAATAGCTAGATCTATTTTCCAAGGCAACGCCCAACACACGTGGGAGGATATAAGGGATCAAATCTTACAAAATGAAAACCATATAGATCTACTTTTTGATTGAAAAAAAACAAAGGTGCAAGATCAAGGACAACAACTAAGAGATAAACTGGTAATGGAGTTCAAGAAAAACATAAGTACTAACCATGCTTTTTTCTTAGAAAACAACGCAATTGGACACTGCTATATACATAGACTGGTGTTCCATACCAGAGGGATCAAAACCCAGAAGTACTTGAAGAAATAACCCCACTTGTCAACCTCTTCAGCCATTCTAGACGTATTGCAATTGGTAAACTATTCTTCAGGAAGCAATCTCTCTTAGCTCTTGGTTTATTTCTTTCCTAGGAACTGCCCTTTTATAGACGTCTGGAGAAAAGACACATACATACACCAGGGTATTCCGATGTGAATTGTCGCCTCAAAACTACCATCCGCCCCCTGTTTTGCCACTCGTGCGGTTTGTACCATGTAATATAGCAGTATTTATTTCGTTTGCTTACAGAAATCCTTTTTTCTTCGGGGTATTTCCTTTTAACAGTATACTTCACATTAAGTACTAAATACAGTGTGGTGAAGAAAAAGATACTTTGACCACTGAACACAGTAACTTGAAAAAATACGACTAACTTTGTTTGGACGACACCGTACAGGCAGCGTGTGAGGTCCTTCAGGCAGGAAGACAGCGGCGAGGGCAGACGTACAGGGACCAAAAAAAAACTTTACGGCCGCCTCGCCGCTTCGCTCCCGTGGGCGACGTGGAGGGAACCCTAGCTCCATCTCCCGAGCACCTCTCCCACCCTACCTCCCCATCTCGCCAGTGCCGGACGGCGCCATGCCCAGGCATTGGCGGTGGCAGGGCCTCCCTTCCCCCCTTGCAGTGGTGACGGCGCCGGCGGTGGCGGTCACTCGGGATGACGTCTCGGGAGGGGCTGTGAAGGCGCGGCCCACGGCGGCGTGGCGGCCTTGTGGCGGGCGTGCAGGCACGGGTGACGGCGGCGTGTACTCTAGTGGCGGCGGGGCGTACTCGGGCGGCGCGGCTGCCTCGTCCCAGCGGTCGGCCAGCGAGATCCATAGTGGTGGCTGCTCGCGGGGGTGGCGTGGCAAGGGGTGGCTCAGCTTCTGCAGGAGGATAGCGGCCGAGAATTTAATGCAGTTGTGCGGCGGCGGGGCCCCTTAGGCCTAATCTGGGCCTAAATATGGGCTTGACCTGGGTCTGATCAGGGCCTGACCTAGGCATAGGTTGATTTCTGCGCCCAATCTAGACCTGCACTAGGCGTCGTGCAGGGTTGTGTGCCTGACGGACCTCAAGACCCCAGCCAAGGATCTGAGGAGGTTCAGGGAGGCCGCTAGCTGTGACCTCGATCTGCGCAAGCCCATCCACGACTCATGGTTGTGCAAGCTCCTGTAGACCATGAGGGAACTCCAGGCTTCCCCGTTCCAGCAGCATCCGTATCAGGTGGGGATCACCATCAACGAACTGCCGGCGGCGGAGTCTGAAATCACGGTCGTGGCCGCGCCGGCGCCGGTGACACAGGGACCGCCCATAGTTGGAGAGGACAAACCGCTGGAAGGGATACGTGTGCTGCTGGTGGAGGACACCATGGTGCTGCAGACCATCCAGAAGAAGATGCTGACCAATCTTGGAGCAGCCATGGATATTGCAGCGGATGGATCCAGGGTTGTGGCCATGTACACCAATGCTCTGGAGAATGCAAGCAGTGGTGCTTCAGAGGACAATGCAGATGCAATGGCATTGCCCTATGATGTGATTTTTATGGATTGCCAGGTAAGTTTGATATTTGTCCAGCAGCAACTTGCTAATCATCAATTTGAATCTTTGTTTCTGATGATGGTTTTGACATTGCTGACAAGTGTATCCTGTTTGTTTCAGATGCTAGTGATGGATGGCTATGAGGCGACGAAGCACATCCGTGAGGAGGAAAGCCGTTACAACATTCACACCTCGATCATTGCGCTTTCCTCCTCACGGATGCGCTTTGTCGCCTCATAGCCATCCATCACTGGCATCTGAAACAAACAGGATACACTTGGCAGCAATGTCAAAACCATCATCGGAAACAAAGATTCAAATTAATGATTAGCATGTTGCTCCTGGACAAATATCAAACTTACATAGCAATCCATGAAAATCTCGTCATAGGGAAATTTCACTGCATATGTATGATCCTCTGAAGCACCGCCACCTGCATCCTCGAGAGCTTTGGTGAACATGGCCACAGCCTTGGATCCATCCACTGCAATCTCCACGGCTGCTCCGAGATTGGTCAGCATCTTCTTCTGGATGGTCTGCAGCACCATGGTGTCCTCCACCAGAAGCACACGCATCCCTTCCAACGGCTTGTCATCTCCAACAGTGGATGGACCCTGGGGCGCCGGCACCGGCGCCGCCGCGACCGTGATTTCGGACCCCGCCGGCAGTTCATTGATGGTGATCCCCACCTGATACCGATGTTGCTGCTAGAACAGGGAGGCCTGGAGTTCTCTCATGGTCTCCAGGAGCTTGCACAGCCGGGAGCCGTGGATGGGCTTGCGCAAATCGAGGTCACAGCTCGCCGCCTCCCTGAACCTCCTCAGATCCTCGGAGGAGGTCTTGAGGTCCGTCAGGCACACAACCCTGCACGATGCCTGGTGCAGGTCATGATTGTGTCTCCCCAATCCTCTTCTCATTGTAGGTTGATTTCTTCACCCCCCCCCTTTTCTTAGCTTCTCCCTTTCTCCCCTTCAACCCTTGTTGCCCTATTTTTAAAAATGAACGCCCTCTGCTTTACAAGTTAACATCCGTGTAGATCATTGTCTTGGTATCTTTTAAATATTTTGTGATTGTGGTGATGTGTGTTTCTGGATTATTTTGTATGGTCAGCTATTTTCCATCATCGGCTTTGTCATGGTTGCTAATTTTTTTGTAATTTGTATTGTGTTATAGAATTTGTACTTAACCCGGTCTTCATATTGGGAATTCATTTTGTCAAAGCACAAGGTATTTAACAAAAGATTCGATTATAGCATTTGTACTTACCCCGACCTTCATATTGGGCATTCATTTTGGCAATAGCTCATGGTACACAAGAATCATGAGTTATTAAGCATATATTAAGGCTTTGTTTTTCAAAAATAAGGAACAATATTTGCGGTCTTTGTTATAGTCATCCTCTTCCTCACAAGACATTATAGTACGCAAGCAGGGCCCGAGCGAGCAAAATCCAGGATACTGCGCCAAAGTCTAAAATGAGGCCCTACTCTTTCTTTGTCAAATTCTGGCAAACGATCGTTGCCGAAGTGTTGATCGGGATTGGGCATGTCAGGCCATGCAGCTGCGTCTGGTAGGCGACCGTCTTCGATGGACGAGGGCATTATCCCCTCCTATGGACTATGGTGCAGTCGGAGGATAGATTCGGGCGGGCACTAGATCGGGTTGTTGATGGCTGCGGAGTGCGATCGGCGGGTGGCTTGGTGCCGCCTGCCTACTACTACTTCTGTCGTTCAATTGCTAATAGAATCCGAGCCATACATGCTTGCATCTGTCGTCGCCCCTCCTTGTCCAATCTGACGTCTCGCGGTGGCATCTCTATCTTGACATGGATTTGAGGTCGTGGATGCCAAGGCGGCGGCCCTGGAAGGTGGACTATGCGGGCGATGTGGTAGTGGTGATGGCCTTTCTCTTTGGCCTTTTGGATGGCAAGGAGCGGGCGGCAAGGGATCCTAGTGTTGGCGGCGCTTCCAGTTCGCGTTTAGGAGGCCTAGCTTGGGGGCAAAGGACAGACCGAGTTATCATACGCGGTTCAGAGGTTTTCGGGCGAAATCTCCGCGTTTCGACGCCAGCGACAGTGACACTTACGATCATCATAATCCTCTTGGGAGGCGTTGTTGTGGGTTCCCCCTTCCCGTTAGTGCTCCGGGTGAAAACCCTTGACTTGTTTAGGTCTCGGTGACGGCGGTGTTCTGCTCTGTTACCCTCTTAGGGGCGCCATCGTGTACTCCTTGGTCTCGCTCTATTCTCTTCGGTGGCAAGTTTGTGTTCTCCCTGTATCGTCTTTGTTTATGTTTGTTTTACTTTGTAAGAGGGTCTCATCATCACTTTGTATCGTTTCGGTCGTTTGGCTTTATTTATAAAGCGGGACGAAAGCCTATTTTGAGAGGGAGAAAAAAGATACACTCTCGTGTGGTTTATACCATTGTATAGCAGTATTGATTTCCTTAGCTTACAAAAATCATTTTTTCGGGATATTTCCTTTTAGCAATATACTTCACATCAGTAATAAAGACGTTGTGGTGCAAAAAAAAAAAAGACACCGTAATCTCCAAATAAATTACGGGCTCATGTCCACCGTCGAAATATACATTTCCTCTCCGGTATATAATATTACTACCAGTCGAATGGTGATATGTATTAGACATCATTAATTGGGTTGATCTAATTCACTGCGTGTTTGTATGTTGATGATATTTTGGGAGCCCCTATGCATCTCACGCTGAGCTAGGTCAGATTTCAAAACAGCAAAATGGGGTTTGTCTCGGTCATTCATGATCGATCAAATTCCTGTAGGTCCATCTAATTCGACCGTCATTAAATAAAATCTAGAATAAAGTATAGGATTTGGGACATCCCATTTGTTTGGAGTTGATGTTAAAATTGGCACATACTCACTCCGTATCAAAATATAAGATGTTTTGATATTTGGCTTTCCATCCGTATCTAGACATGTT